>UZAN01042266.1:7878-30787 GCA_900618425.1 Echinostoma caproni
TTGAGTATATGCAGATAGTTAAAAGGGTGGGAGTTGTGAAGTGGAGAGATTCACTGTCACAGACAATCGAAAATTCGCCAGTAACTTTGAGTTAAATGTGAATCAGATTCTCTCCCGGCAGTTTAGTGGCAAGATTGCCGAATGATTGAAGGAATGTATTAGGCTTTTGAATGGTGTTACTGGCTAGTCAAATGTGTTCCTTTTGGTTGATGTTGGGCTCAAATAACTATGAGCAAGTTTGAACGAAAAAGAGCGTTCTGGTCAGCCCGGAGATGATCCGGTTGAAACAACGGTAAGAAATGAGACGTGCTATTCGTTCGAAGCCCTCAACGGGATGGGTATGCACTAGTGATGATGAACTCTGATGTAAGTCAAATTCAGCTCTGATGGTTCTTGAGTATATGATTGGATAGTTTAACTGATAATGGTTCGTGATGAGAGATTTCGAAGGATGTGCAGTTCCAATCGATAATTTTATCCCACACCACAGCTCACAATTAACCGCGAGTTAGATTGTGGATTTTTGGAGACGTTTTGGGAATTTGATACACCTCGAATAGATCATAACTAAAGGCAATTTAATACCACCGTATATCGTGTCAAATACCGCATACAGCATCAGTTCTGACAGTCACAAAAATTTCGTCACAGTTTCAGGGTTATTGGAATTTAAATTTTTGTGGTTTCCTTTCACATATACAGGTTTAATGAAGCAACTGTTTTTACTATTGACTAAATGAGAGTAGTATAAAAAACAAAATCAAAAATGTTGCTTCTCAATAGGAGAACCAGTAAAATTGACGCGCCACGGTTGTTTAATGCAGCCTATCAAACCAGCCAAAAGTATAAGCATCAGCGCAAGTAAGTTCTGCAAGCTGATACAACCAAAGACTTGAACTTCTTTTTTCATTTATAGTATATCTGGATCAGAACGAGAGATTCTGGACCTGGGTTTCTTCCTGAATTTGCTTGGAGAAATGAAGTATTCAACACTGACACCTACAGAGAACCTGAAGTTTAATCGTACGAACACTGGCAAAATTATAAAGTTATAAAAACATATTAAGCATCAGATAAAATTAAAATCAGAATAAAGTCAAAAAAGTTTCTCCCACAGTTGAATAAAAATTATAAGAAATGGAAAAATCTACACCATATTGGTTCTCGCTAAAACCATTATTCCACCATTATTCATACTTGATAAAACTTGGATTGGTAAGAAGATGTACCATCCTACTCGGTTACAAAATACCATGTTTCATGTTTTCTATAAATACATTCATTCAGGTTTGTCCCGTATTTTGGCAGAAAGCTTTCGGGGATTGTGACTCAAACTAGAGGTAGTTCAAAACCAGACATTAATCAGAATAGAGCACAGGGACAGCTGTTTCCTATGTTGTTTGGGACTCGTCAGCAGTGCGTACCTTTTGTGTCCCTCTCAGGACTCGAACTGCAATTCTTCGGGCTGGGACTTCAAACCCCTAACCCTGAGCTACACGGTCAACGGTCATCACCATGTGCGAATGGCTAAATCAATTTAGAATATCAAGCTCCCATCAAGCGGGCCTGGTGCCTATGAACAATCGACTGGGCTAATCCAAGCTTGATACTCTAGTACAGAGGAATGATTCATTCCTAATGTGGGTTCACAATATATGATAGAAGACCAGATTAACTAGCAAATGTTCATACGAATATGTGTGAAAACGTTCACCATAAAAGTCTGTCCGAAGCCCTGGTCTACATTATGAACACATTTCTTTTTTACACTAATCGCTCATCGAGTGAATCCGAACCCTGGAAAACCCCGTGTTCTCCGCGAATGTAGGCTGTCAGTTCTGCAATAGTATGGCACGCATTAGAATCCTGTTATCTTCCTGCCAATCAGAATGAGGTTCAATTACATCTGTCACTGAGGCATGACCTTAGTTAATCATCAACTACCTTCCAAACTCTTCTTGCCAATAGTGTTTTATTTTAATCTCGTGTTGTAACTGCTCACTGAATGGAACGCTTATTGATACAGCTATTTTGAGCTGGTAAAACTGTTGGAACTACTCTTCGACGTACGTGGACGTTCATAGATTAAGTCATGAGGGTCGAATTAGCTTTCTCTGGTAATCAATGCTGTCTTCCCTACGAGGCTTACTCGTCTTCGTTGGCAATTTTCTCGACCGTGTTCGGTGTAGAGCCCTTCACCTTCTAGCGTATTCGACCCACTCTGCAACCACTTCTACACAGAGCCGTGTGGTTGTATCTTTCTAACTTATGCACTCTCATTAGCTAGATTTTTTGTGGAGCTTGTCGATTGGGTTTATACCACATTTTCAATAAAAGCATTGATTCATATCTATTAGTTAACTCTTTAAACCTCTCGAGTCCTCTTCTATGAAATAAAAACACTGAAACATTCCAGCACCAACAAGAGGGAACACTCTTCCTTACTCCGGTTTTCCTCTCTTTAATAAATGTTCTGTATTCAAGAACTCAGGTAAAGCTGTGTTTTGGATTAATGTTCCCCAATATCAACCGTGTACTAGTTTTACTGATCATAGGATCCACCACTTAACTGGCCCACGAATGGGCAAGTTCTGGGAACCTCAACTCCATTCCGCTCGAGACGTTTTGCTCAGCCGCTCCTCTTCAAGCTAGTTAATGGCACATTGAGAGCATTTAAGACTCCAGAGCATATTTATGTACGTATTTTATTCCAAGAGTTTCAGAGCTGAATTTCTGGAAAGATTGTTACATAAGATTGAGCAGTTACCGATGACGACAAAGTTAGGATTATCACCTGGAACTCGCTCTGACACACAGTACGACTACTCTGACGTTTTACATCGTTTTTTTTTTCAACCTCACCTCAAACAATCAAATTATCTCTGACCCTCTCACCTTACTGTTTGGATCATTTTTCGCGTTTTGCGCAACTTGTAATTCCTCACCCGGACACGAGACTGTCTACTCAACGGTTTGTAATGTTTCTGATGCCATCGTTGTCATCTGTAATCCAGCCGTGTGATGCTGGCTGATACTCCTGCCGTGCACAGTCGAAGGTCACCGGATCTATTCTAAAGGCTTGAGGCTGTTGCAGCTGAACCATCCGACCGATCGATCATTGAACCCGATCGATCTTGTGATTGTCAGACATGCGCAGGAGGATAGGTTATGAATTCTATGCTCCATAAGCGTTGGAAGAGATTCCAGTTATAGAGCGATTCACCATGCGAGCAATTCGGAAGTGTGCAACCCAACTCAGTAGAACACTACCTGATTTCATGCTCGTCAATGTGTGACTAAGACACCAAATTGTCAACGCCAGTTCGTCAGATTTCCACATCCCCGTGTACAGACGTGAGAAATTAGACCGATAATAATCAAGACGAGTTCGCAATCGAATGAATACGCCGACTAAACATTAATTGCCAGACTCAGAGAAAGGAGATTTGAGATCAAATAACGGTACGAAGTGTATTGGTAACAGCTCACTCTCATCAGGACACAAGTAACTAGTTCACCTTGCTGTTGATTTTTTAAGCCATGATCCACCCACAGTTTTATCGATCAACCAAATGGTTTTCGTCTGTCGTTTGAAACAGTGCAACTGAATTCTAAGCAATCCGATCTATGTACTTCTATACGATGGATAATCCTATTAGAGCTGTTTCTTATACACCGCAATCCCTAAACGATCAATATCAGACTTAGGAAAACATTTCACTCTTTAAGTACCAACCTGGTTCCTGAACACTTCAGACAAAAACCTTTACCAGCTGCGTTCTATTTGATTTGTACAAATGAGGTTTTGTGCCAAAACATCGAGAATCAACTCGATTTGGGTTTTCTCTCTCTCTCTAGAAAAACGTTTTTATTTTCCTGCTTTCCTGTAATTGGCTACGTCTTCAGCACGTTCAACTCAATGAACAATCAATAAATAACCGGGATCGATTTCATAGTCTTTTGTCGCTNTTTTATCCTAAACACATGAATTCTCTTTTCGAGTTCCTCCGAATGCAACAAGTTTGATATTTACCCCGGTTTATTTTTACCTTTTCACGACCAGCTCCATTTTATCATGCATGTTTTACTTCTTGGGCCTCTAGTCGGAGAAACCGTAAATCATGAAACCAAGAACTGGGAATTTCCGCTCCGTCAGTAAATCAGACAAATTCTACCCCGTTTGTTAACACCTGTGTGTTCCGCGTCTCTTGTGTATGCTGTTCTTGTCTTGGAACAGGTCAGATCAAATAGACAGTGAATTATTATAAGAACGAATAAATAAACGGTGGAATGAAGGTTTTCTTTTAATTCAGTGCTTCGAGTGAATCGCTTTCAACTGTTTACTTTTTGTGGTCCTCATGAGGTTGATACTGTCACACACACACACACGCAAACAAACGCTGATGATATGTGCGAAACGAAAATGGAAGCATTATTCTAGCACGTTTATTTATCAATGCCGCATCAATGTCCATCGTTTTGTGTGTTTTGCATAGATTTATTCGCTATTTTGACATATTTTACATTTGCTGGTAGAGGAGAATGTTTTATTTGTCTGAATTGTGATAAACTCCATTAGAAACGATATATCTAGCCCCCGATTCTGTAAGCCAATCCGTTGTAGTTAAGCATTTGCGCAATTCTTTCCGCACTGCTTGAAAAGGTAAAAGGTGATAGCTCTATGTTGTTTTTTGCCCTCAAAGGGGTAGCCAAAATAGTTTGCTAACAAATATGTGTAAATCGATAAAGTTCTAAATACTGTGATATGATACATTTATGTGCAAATACTCATCAGATATCCTATTTTATTTTTAGGGTAAATCATTCCGAATTCCCCGGAATAGATGATCGTATGTTGGAGCTGTCAGAGCGCTCGATTCCCAATTCTTCTACCGATAAACCACCACCACCACCGCCACCACCACCACCACCACCATCACAACTACAAATCCGACCATAACCACGGGCATCACTAACAATACCACCACAACCACCACTACTACATGTGTGGCTAAACGATCTGCAGAATACTGAGACCAAACGAGTGAAGAACGAGAAACCGGGGGGAGGACAGGGTGTGTGGCTACGAAGTCCAACAGGGATTTTAAACTTAGTGCACCAGTAGAATGAGGAGCGAAATTCATCTATTCTTGATTGACAAAAGCTGAGAGAGAAATTGTTAACCACTAAAACGGAAAGTACCAGTTCTGCCTGATGTTGTCATCGTACGTTTCCGTTGATGGATTCTGTGAGGTCCTTTAAAAATCGGTTGATCTATTTTTCGAGATATTTCACCGAAACAGTTATTTTGTCCCTTTGTTTTTTTCCAGTCAGTGGGATGGGCGTGGCCCCAGAACGAACTTACAAGACACTATAGTCGAGGGACCAAATAAAGAGACAAAACCTGGGTGGACAAGTTGTCTAAGTATTGTAGTCGAAAGGAGTTCGTGTGCACGCCTAGCAACGGTTTTGAAATTATCGGAAGCGGATAACAAGAAAAGACAGTAAGGGCGTGCGCGTGTGCATGCGCGTGACCGAGAGAGAGATGAAGTTTTACATAAATTCCATTTGGAAAAAGTAAATACATCTTATTTGTGATTGTTCGTTTGAACTAACTTACCGGCATATAAATAAGTGTCATACACGGACACACACACAGACAGACACTAACAAAGAGTGTTTATCATTGTGAAATTCAGAAGTATTTTTCTTCACATATCAAATTTGTTTCCGTTACATTGTCTCACAGTTGTTGTTACATTTGTTGTTGTTTTTATATAAGTCGATCGGTTGCCCTCAAATGAGAAAGAAAACTTTCAGACCGCCCGCAAACATAGAGAGAGAATGAGTGAATTTCTGTTCTGCTTGACGAGCATTGTTTGTCGCTTAGCAGCAACAACAGCAGCAGACTGTCGAGCTTTGAAGTACACCGGAAATAAGATTCACTGCTAGAACTGTGGCGCTATTTGATCGGAAACGTTTTCGGACACATGGATCGAAGATTCACATTGGTAAATTAGTGAGCAATACCGCACCCTCTTTTCAATTCCTCCAATTCTGTCATTGAAAGCCAAATTATGTCAATTTATCCAAAGGATTTGCTCACACACCCTCAATGTACCTCGAAACGCGTGCGTGTCCGGGTGTGCTGACATGTAGATTTTTGATATTCATGAACATCATGGTTAGTGATTGAATGGCCGTAGAAAAAAAACTGATAGAGTTGGTCGTCAAAGGTAGTGTCAATTTCTGTGCCTCGCAAGATACCGCAAAATGATGTACATATCCCAGTCGATCACTATTGTTGGGACGAAGATCAGTGCTATTCGTCCCAAAATAAGCCTGGTTGCATATTTGCTAATTCTGTGAAAACAATCGAACAAATGTGTCCCTAGTTAGGGTCATCTCTGATCAATACTAATCTCGCGGAGATAAATCAAAAATATCGCGTCGTATCACAATATTCACTCTGTCTGTCCGTCTGATCCGTGACCTATGACCGGTTGAACTTTGCTCACTGTGTAATTAATTGGTACAATCTATTTCTTGCACTGAGTCACACATGAGCATCAGAGTAAAACTTGTAAATTGACTTGTGGCTTGTGTTCAACGCCATTAAAATCCCGTGCTGCTGAAGCCGTGTCTTCTCGCTCGTGATTTGAGAGGCCGGAGAGGTCGATAACCGATCGTGCGTCCTGTGTTTCACCTAGGTAGCTTCCGTTCCTGGAAGTATCATCCCTTGACGGACTTAGTGCTAGTTCGCTGCTCCCGTGTGCTACTATTGTTACTGTACTATATCTTGTGTTCTTTGCACTTGTGGTGATCACCTTTGATGTAGTGCTGTGCAATCTGACAGTAGACAACCGATATAAACGGCGTAAAACATAACAACTATCTTTTTATAATTTATCAAAGGGAAATGACTATTTCTCCCACGGCTTTGACAAATCAAGTTCACCTACCTATTTGTTTCATAAAGTTGTTCCATTTACACGGTGTTATTTATGTTCGGATCCTCGTTGCACATTATGACGCTAGTGAGTGAGTCGCAATAATTGAATCCCAAAGAGTTCTGAACAAAAATTTGAATCGAACCCCTCAGATGAATGATGCACGTTTTTCGATATTGCTTAACGGAGCACATCTTCTCCTTCCTCGTAGCGAATTGATCTGACCGCCGCACGACGACCATGTGTTCATTGATCTCATCGAATTTCGCTTCGCATATGTCAAATTCAGATCGCCGATCTGACACTCATTGTCGTATTTTCTCTGCAAAGTCGAGAACGCTAAATTCAGCCGCCCGAACGATCCTAGAGATGAATACATTTCTCACTCTTTTGTTTTCACCCAAACGAACATTCCACCTCAGTTGTACTCGGCGTTTCAGTGCAGAACAACTGGCTCGCTTCATGATCAGCTGAATCCCATTTGGGAAGTGGGGAACACAAATGCAGCAAATGGATAATAATCACCGAAAAATTGCGCAACGCTCCCGCTCATCGAAACAGATTGACTGCTTCAAAGATTATATCCGAATTTCCCAAGACACACTCTGCAAGTTATGATGAAATATGTGACATGGACAATGTTGACAATGTGCACTTTGTCACTCTCCCACCGCACCACACACCCTAAAACCATAATTCACGGAAGATTCCCATAGGAATATCAAAAGACCAACAATAAACAGAACCAGCTTGTTTTCGTAACCTCGTCTAATGTAGAAATAAATGTGATTGGTCCATTGAGGTTAAGTGTGAAAATAGAGCAATATCTGTCCGGATTTAATCAGAGTCAGTGGAGAAAATGGGGGCAGTGGGCGAAGAGGGGGGTGGGGGAAGGTCAATTCTGGAAATTTCCCATGACATTTTCCACGTACAACTTATCACGCTATGTTACGTCATTACCACATAACTGAGGTCATGGTTCGGATCGTCAAGTAGGTTTGGTTGGGGCTAAGACAACTGGAGTGCGTCAACCATTTTCTTCTGTTTGCACGATGGTGGGTTCATGCTTCTGAATTCAAAGTTTCGTCTCAATCAAATTTAAACAAAACTTAGCCGAATATCTCGCCTTTAGAAATCCAATGATTTGCTAAAGAATCTACTGGAGGAAAAACTTAGATTCATCAAATCTACACTCCTGAATAATAGATACCCGGAACGTTCCATCGAGAAGAATTTCGTAGAAAGGCCGACTCTCCCAAAACCAAGCATAGCCAAAAAGACAGAAACATTTTTGCAGCTCCCGTTTAAATGCAATACGAGTGGTGATCTACTAAGAACATGTCTGGAAGAAGCAATTGCACGAACATATCCAACCACCACTCTATATCTGATGTTTACAAGCCGGCCTCAGCTCTGCACAAACCTCAAGGATATACTGTCCATCCGCTCCTCATCTACGATTACATATTCCTTCACTTGCACCTGTTCGGAAAGTTATGCAGGACGAACGATGAAACAGTTCTCACAAAGGATTAGAGAACATAAAGCGGCTTGGGTTAGCACGGGTCGCAAGCAAGCAGTAACCAGTGCGATTATGGCCTACATCGCCGATAGCGGGCACCAGGCAGACAACGATGCACTCAAAGTCGTTTACAAAGTACTCCCAACAAACAAGTCGAAGTACCTTCGGAAACGTCACTTGGCAACGGCATAAGCTATAGCAATCAAAATCATGAACCCACCATCGTGCAAACAGAAGAAAATGGTTGACGCACTCCAGTTGTCTTAGCCCCAACCAAACCTACTTGACGATCCGAACCATGACCTCAGTTATGTGGTAATGACGTAACATAGCGTGATAAGTTGTACGTGGAAAATGTCATGGGAAATTTCCAGAATTGACCTTCCCCCACCCCCCTCTTCGCCCACTGCCCCCATTTTCTCCACTGACTCTGATTAAATCCGGACAGATATTGCTCTATTTTCACACTTAACCTCAATGGACCAATCACATCTATTTCTGCATTAGATATAAACACACACAACTGTAAATTCCGGAAGATGAAGTTACGAAAACCATGATGATTTCGCCCGGGCAAGCGAAACTTACGTTCCATATCAAACTGTGAACACTTTAAAAGATCACTGTCGTCGAGGTTTTAGCAAACGAATGAAGTGTACAAATGTACTAAAACTGTATGGATTTCCAAATATTGTTTTTGATCGATTGCATTTCAAACCTTAATATCGTCACCATCATCTAATGCGCTCAGTCTCACAGTCTTTAAAGCTGGAATTCCGTCTGGATGAAAATATAAACCAACGAGTTTGTCTTTCAACTCCATGTTATGACTCGGCTGGAAACATTCACAACCTGACTACTTATTCCAAGTGAGGCTAGTGCTGAGAGGCCTGTAACGGGCTCTCAAAGATGGGTTCCGCTATATCGTGTAAATGGAAAATTAAAAACGTTCTGATCAGCTGCTGCGATAAAGTGTTCGAGTGGGCAGCATGCGTTCTGCGTTCTATCTGTGAGGTCCCGGGTTCGCGATCCCCAGTAGGGTCGATGGACTCACGGACTGCTCGGATGAGATGAACCAGGTCGAAACAGTTGTCCAGTATTGCTTTTCAGTTCACGCATCATTTGCTTAATACAAGACGAATTCAACTTTGAAAGTGACCCTCAGTATTAAACACACTCGCGGCGCAGACGATGAACATCTCAAATATCGAAAATCCAATCGGATGCGGGATCGTTTGCAAATGAGGGTTGCTCGAGACACACTCCGGGACAAGTAAACGAGAACAAAACGAGTTCACAAAAACCGGAATTCAACTGGCATTCAACAGACTCGAGTCTGGTGCTCCCAAGTGTACGGTTGACTGGTACAGCTGAGGAATGTGTACGAAGGTGAAGTCTGAAGGATGGTCAGTTCTAATCAATCAATCAATAACAATTATCTCACAGCACTATCCCCTATTAGCTGAAGATCTCCGCGAATAACTTATACAACTGTAATAAAGTTTTATTAATTTTCAAATGAACATTGTGGGTGAGATTTTAAAAGTAGTGTGATTGCTCCAGATAAGCCATTTTGCTCATACTCTTCTTAAATCGATCGATGAATTTTTACTTCCCAAAGTTGTTTAATCCGTTGCGTCTGGCCTATGAAACATTTCGGGCACAAAGTTTGCTTAATTTTCCCTCAACAGATCGAGACGTAATCACGCTTGTAAGAAGCTTTATTGTATGATTTGAAATCACGAACACCGGACCTACCTTTACTCTGTTAACAACCCAAGAATTCATGTTTGGCCCTAAGCAACTCCCAGCTTATTGACCTTTGCCAACCGGATCGGAACTTGCTACGTTCCCCTTCCATGAACATTTAGTTTGTACTTTCCCGTAATTCCCTTGTTATTACATAACCGTCCCGCATAGCAACCCCCGGTATTAATCGTTGCAACCCGGTCTTCGTTATCGCGATATATTATCTACCCTCCACATGGAAACAGTTTGGTACTTATTGTCGTAACCCTTTCCTCATCCAACTTGTTACTGTAAGCTTTTATCTCCACCCCACACGGAAACTGTGTCGTGGTAACTGTCGTCCTATTATCGTATTCTGTTATTACCACCCCTCATGGAACATTGTCGTAGTAACTGTCGTAACTCTTCCTGTGCTTAATCCATTATCGTTTTCAATTATATCGATCCGGCATAGAACTTGCCGCTTGTTATTGTGGTCACCGTTTCATCACCCACACGCCATGCTTACCCTACCGTCTTCACTGTTCATTTCTTTTCGCACCAGTTGTTTCTTGACCCACGTGCTACCGCCCGCCCTTGTGTGTTTAACCACCCCAGACACCCTCCTCGTGTTCCTTGTCTATGCCCTCAATTACACCTTGATTAAGATTTTGATGTCACTTCGCCTTCCCATCCCTGTGATTGGTCCTCATCGCACCTTAAATAGTGCTGTCTCTTATGTCCACGTCGCATTCCTCCTCTGGTAGCCAAGAGAGCGGTTTCCTAGCACGTTTGCTCTTGTCGTATTGAACCAATAGTTCTTTCCAGACCGGGCTGCCCCTAATTTGAGATATGTCGTTGTATTTCCATTGATTCATGATTCGTTATGTAATACACGTAGATTCTGACACGAATTCGGGTTTCGGTATCTACGAGTCACTGTATCATCGGACGTCAATCCGGCACAACGCTTATCGATTTGATAACACTAATTCATAAATTTTGGACCACTGGCAGATATCATCAAAATGGGTTGTAAACCGAGTGTTGAATTAACTAAAATGAATTTTGTCCTCGATGGTGTGCCTTTATTAATGGAATACAAGAACAACGACGAAAAGCGAACACAGTATAACTCCTCAACGGGTGGACATAATAAGTCATACACGTATATGGGTGATATATGTAGGCATTGATCAAATTCGTGCAACAACCTGACACTTACATGACATTTTTCCCCCTAGCGCTTAGTTTTTCGAGTCTGATTCACAGAATGGAATACGATATTGCCCCACATCAGACACAACATTGCTGTACTAATACCTGTTTATGTTTATGCCATTGTTACAAGAGCAAACTAACAACATTGGAGTGTGAAAAAAAGTTTGAAAAATAAATACTCTTCATTCATAGCTATCAATACACACTCGTACAATATAGCCAACGGAAATGTACTTCCCTAAGGAGAGTCATGTTGCGCGAGTACGATTAACATCTGAAAACAAAAAGTCCTCTGTGAACAGCGCATTTCGTTGATCTCCGATTCGTGATTACTGTACCCCGCCTCCAAAAGCCTCAGTATGGTCAAGGGTGGGTGTATAGGGTTGCGGCTGGTCACCCTTCCCTTGCCTCTCGCGAAATACTCTCATATGACCAAGCATCTCGAATAGCCAATTCTGCTGAGGAATCCCTACTCACTGCCTTCTCGTGGGGCGGAGATTTTTCCCCACCAAATTGAGAGGACGAAAAGCCGATATTCGGGGCTATAACCGGGTCGGTGGACCAATTGCAATTCACCTAGATGAGTTGGTCAAAAACCCTGATTCTAAACCAACCAAGAAGAGGCACACGAACCACATACCTTTCCGGTTGTGGCGGTTGTGGTCCCGACATAATTAGGCATTGAGGTGTATTTTTCACTAAGGACGTTTGACCCCGTTCAAAGGGCGTATGATCCGATGAACTGGACACCAACTCTCAATGGACTGAGGTTCTCACACACCGCCCCGCTGTCTTGCGGATCAGGCTATGGCTAGCCAAAGCCTCCGGTTCCTCAACACATTTACCTGCCTTGGCCTAGGCAACCTGTCAGTAATCAGCCCACAAGGCAATCATGGAACATTTTACTTTTTCATAAAGATTATTGTACCATGATTTTCTTGGCAAACAGTTCGTCCTCAGACAAGTGAGAAATATATATACGTATTACTGTCTCCAGGAGTCGCATGAATCGATCGCCAAATTTGGTTTGACTTTGAGAGGAAAACCAAGAGACAACATCATCACCCCGTCTGAAGCAACTTTCACTTATTACCTCAGTGTGTGTGTGTGTGTGTGATCTCTTTGTACAAATACACAACTTTTTACGAATGCTTTCACATCTGATAATCGATCATTCACATGCCATTTGTGTGATTCCGCATTTTTCGTTTCACTCTCACTCTCTCTCTCCACTGTGATTGGTTTGTTTCTTTGTTTATTTTTTCAACCCAAATTGAAATAACTATTAATCGTTGTTAGATTTGTTGAAGTGGGACGGGCAGTCGGAAAGATGAATGAATTCATACGAAAGATCTTTTGTTGGATAAGAAACACTGATGGTTAACATGGCAACCAATGTGAATCCCCCCCCCCCCCCCCCCCCCCCCNATCCCCCCCGCCCGCCCTCCTCCGCGCCCCACCCGCCCCCATCCCGGTTGTGATCTGGGCTCAGCATGAAAAGCTCCGCGCTGAGCAGCCGAGGCAATCTCATTCATTCAATTTTTCTGTCATCGCACATTAACGGAGTTGGCTGATTAAATCGGGAGCGCGCACGCATGCGCACGAGTGTTTGTGTAAGAGAGAGAGAGAGGAGATTGGAATGGCAAATTAGTACCATAATTCGGTATTGAATTATTTCGATCAAGGTTACCAGTTGTGACAGAAATGGGAGAGGAATAGAAAAGAGAAAACGGTACAAATTCAATTCTTCAAAAAATGTTTTATGAAACAGGGTGTGATGCGTTTTGAAGATTTTCCTCACGTTATCCAAAAACAAACCAAATGGATTAAAAGCTGATTTTTGTACATAACTTCGGGCATGGACAGTTTCAGTGTGTGGTTGAGAAAAGAACAACGTTGTCCGCCAAGTTCTATAGATCGGGCGACGTGCAGACAGAACAAAATGGTTGCGGCACTCCAGTTTCCCCAAACTCACTCTCAATCCACTCGCGCGGAATTACCATGATAGGATACGCTTTGAGTAAAAGAAAAGGTTATTGGAGAATTCGAAAAGCGACTTTGAGTCCCTCCTATCATTATGTCTATTCCTCTGAAACCTGCTAAACAATGTTGATTGATTTGAACTGACTATCCTTTGGACTTCACCTTCACGCACAATCCTCAATTCATCGATTCAATGCATGCACTCAAATGGGCAATTTGATTCAGCTGTCATGAGTTCAAATCCCGGACGGGACGATCGATATACACTACTGATTAGCTTTAATAAGAGTGAAACTCGAATCTAGTGCTTCCGAGTGCATGATTGAATCGATGAAATGAGGATTGTACGTGAGGGTGAAGTTTGAAGGATATTTAGTTCAAGTTAATCAATATCAAATACCGCACGCCACCAACCGCAAGTAATTGTGAGTTCCACCGTCCCTTCCGGGATTTGAACTCCGGACCCATCGGGCATGGAAGGCGGGTGCGTTACAACTATGCCAACCAGCTCATAACATGGCTGAACCAAATTACCCATTCAAGTTCAGGTGTCGTCTTCAGTGATAGTAAGTCAGTTCATTGTTGTCTCGACAGCAACGAAGGAAGTCACAAATTTTTTCATTTCATTTTTCATCAATTTGTTAACTCCAATCGAAAGCCTCCCACCAAGTCAGGACCTCGATATAGGTTACTGGCCAATTCGCCAACGAACCTACCAGGCTCGACTATTCCGTATCACTACCCACAAGTAACTGTGAGTTAAATGTAAGTAAACAATGTTGTTGTTTACCCATTTCGTTTTAATCAACCAATCCCATGCGGTTTTCAACTCATTTAACCACAGACATAGGTGCAACGGACCGTAAAGATGGGATCACCTGGGAAGCACATATTAGTCTCCCTGATTTTACATATTGAGTGATTTGACACAAACACACCTCTCCCATTCCCCACTCCCACGCGAGTGAAACAGGTCGATGGAACTGAAGACAAGGCTTCAGTCGAAAGGAAGAATAAATGGATTCCACATGATTTGGGGGAATTAAAACTAACAGGAACCGTGAGCAAAATATCCACAACTGAGGCATGCAGCTTACTTCGTGGTCTCGGCAGAAAAACTCTCCGTGCAGAAAAAAATTCAACTATGGATTCGTGAAGTGTTGTATCCGGTTGAGAAATAAAACCATATGGCACAAGGTCATATTCATGGCGTATCCGAACGATGCGTTCTGGTTCAGCGATCATTAGTCACTACTTCTGGTTGACCATAAGAAGTCTAACTGACTTCAAGGCACGTGTCTCGATCCATCAGAATAGGAACAAAAATGATCTATGACCAGAAGCGCGTGAGGTTGAAAACAGCAAAGAGCGCACATGAAATCGACCAGAGAAAAAATCAGACAAATGTCTTTCCGCTGAAACGACACTGATGGTGAATGTCACTGGGCAAGAAAGAGACCACGAAAAACCTCACAAACAAATTCCATCATAATTAGATTACCTCTTCGCTAATGTGAAGTATTCCCGGGGTGTTATTCGAATATAAAACGTAAACAGTCAAACTTCGATTGGAACATTTCCGTGAGATAGCTTCTATCAAAATACTCTGCGGACGTCAGTGATGTCAATCAACCCCGTAATGTATCAATATTTTAAGGGAGAAAATGAATAAACTTGGGAATAAAGTGCAAATTGAGACTTCTATTTTATTGTCATGAAAAATTTGTTTTAATGAAGAACTTGAAATTGAAATATTTAAGATCTGAGCTCATTGCATGCCTACTGTGAACACGTCCAAGAACAAAAATTATCGTAAATTGTTTATGATACCCTAGTCCACAGATCGGTGTGATCCGCTGGACACCCATTACTTATCGCCAACATATAATGCTTTGCAATGGCTCTTTGCGAACCGAATAACGAAGTGGGTAGATGCAGTCTGTTTTAATTATGGATACGGAATATTGTAGACTACTTCAAATATGGTGATTATGAGATTCTCACTGTCTTTACCGCTTCCGCGCAATTTTGTTCCTCTGGACGACCGTATTCCTCCTGCGGCTAAAGACTATGATTATGATGATGAAGATGACGATGACGATTACGGAGATGATGAAAATGATAATGATGATGCCTTGTATGATGATGATGTTGTTGATTTAGGTGATGATCATGTTGAAGATGATCGTGACGATTATGATGATGATGATGAAGTTATTGACGATGCCTCGGATGATGATGTAAAAGATGATGATGATAGTGAATTGGTGATGGTGATGATTGCTGATGATTATGACGATGATGATGATAATCATGTTGATGATGACAAAGTTGATGATGATGATGTCTCCGAGGTTGATGAGGATAATGAAGACAGTGATGATGATGGAAATGACGGTCAGGTTGATGATAATGACGATAATGCTGATGATGGTGATGATGATGATGATGACTCGGATGATGATGATGGTGATGATGATAATGATTATGATGAGCATGTTCATCTTGTTGATGACAATGTTCAAGATGATCATGATGAGGAGGAGGAGGAGCGAAATCAATTGAATTTTATTGCATATATTTATGATGAAGCCCGATAAAAACCTGTCATTTTTCCTCGATGATCGTCTTTTGAACAGTGTTGTGTTTCACAACTGAAAATGAAATTTTATTTTCATTATTAAAGTTACGATAAACTTCCCTCCTATATTTTTGGTTTATTGAATATTGTAGGACAGAAAGAGATATATTTAAATCGTGTTTTAAACGAACGAACGTTTGAGTGTGTGAAAATGTCAGTAAACAACCAGGTGCATTTCACTTTGAATTATTCCTGGTGCATTATTTTTTAACGGTTCTTTTGGTTGTTCTCTGTGTTTGGTACCAATGGGGTTGTTGTTCACTTAGCAGAATTACACACCTTCAAACTGGATATTCGGTTACTGTTAATCCGGTTTGCCCAGCGCAGAACTCAATGCAACCAGGTTCAACACGGCTTGTAATTTGTGGCATAAATTGTGTATCGTCAAACGGTGGGAACAACGGTAATACAACACAGCAGCACGTCAGATCCTAGCTCTCTCTCTCTCTCGCATACACGCACGCTGATCGATGATTCCATGCAGTCAACGACACTGCGTCACATGGAATACTGGTTGTAAGTTTTCGGTGATTGATCCGCGCAGCTGATGTCTAAAAACAAGTGAACCGGAACAGTTGTTCGGTATTTCGTCAGCAAGGTACCTTTCTACCGGGTTTTATATCCCAGGTTTTTTTTCAATTGTCTGTGCATTAAGAGAATGTTACAATTTAGGAGCAACTAACTGCGATGTAAACTGAGGCAATCGGTAATAAGACGAATGATTTGGGTCATGCTCAGAATGATATGCTTGGCGAACTAGTATCCATAAAATTAGAACTGTCTGATAGTCTCCATACACCCATACACGCGAATCGTACATTATATCTGGGTCCACATCGCACAATTCCGAACAGTATAATCCGTGAATTTTACGGATTCACACCGATACTATTCAAAAACATTTATACGTGCATGATCTACAAGATGTACATCCCGATTTCGCTTGACAGAACCAGAGACATTTGATCAATGTGACGATTGTTCGGTCCGCATTGCACAAATGTAGTGCAACAGGGAACCGCGCTGAGTACGATTCGCTTTCCTCAAACTGTGAGCCGATTTGAACGGGGTAAACACTGTGTGCGGTTTGCTGGAGAATAAAGCTTTGTTGTGATACAAAATGAGTTGTATTTTTGGCGTTACACGAGGGTCTGCTTATGACTTAAAAGCCTCCTCCGTTAGATGAGGCAATGTATCGATTGAATGGGACGACAGCAAAGCTACCCGCAACCAAGGTTAGGTAGCAGCAATGGTGAGATTCGAACCATGAATCTTGGGGTTCGAAATACGCCTGCACCACCACCACGACGAACGATTTACCAATATTGATGGGGTTTCGGGAACAGTAGGAACAGATAAGCTTCAAGTTGCAGACATTTTCTGCAGGAAGTTCTGTGGTTGCTAATTAAACATGTCCATTGGTATTCAATCACGAAAGAAGGCAAAATATGATGTGTGTGTTGACGTATTGAATGTTCAATACAGGAAGGGTTCGTCAGAGAAAAGGAGAAATGCCCGGTTCCAGATAGTGAAAGCGACAGTTTGGAGTCAATTTCTTGTGTGTATAGAACGGAAAAGTTTGACAAGAATGCTTTCCAGTGAACAAACAGTTACAGGTAGGCAGGGGCTATTCGAATTGAATACAAGAGGGCAACCTCACGGCAAGTGAACTCATTGCGTCCAGATCTTTTGGGCACGAAGTGAGGCGTTGCTAATCAAATTACAATATCCTTTTCGGTACTCCCAAAAGATATATGGACGCAATAACTTCACCTGTCGTGGAGTTGACCTCTGGCTATGAATTCTAACAACCCGTGTCTACGTATGTGTGACCGTTCACTCTGCATTTACAAATCCAGTATTTGCACATAACCATCCTCGGCTGTTTTTCAACCCCAGATCATTTTCACCAAAAAAGGGAGTAGCTCCGAACGCAGTAATTACAATTTTAATTACAATTACAATTTATTTTCAGACCACATCAAGCTTTGGCCGAAATCCACATTCATTCAGCCAAAACCCACAATGATTCAGCTAGAGACCCGTAGTCCCTTAGCCTCGACGTACAAACTTCAGTCACGCCGCAGTAGACAAGTCAGAGTAAAAAGTATCGGAATATTCTGAGGTCAACGGATGTTGAAAAAAGTTATTTTCTATAAATATTCATGTTACGAAATAAGAAAGTGTGGGGTTCACATTCCGCAACACATGCTGATTAGAGAAGGTTTAACCGATGTGCCCGTATCGTCAAACCATTTGACACATCTCGTACAACTTCAGTATTTCTGTATAACATACGATTCTCTTAGGAGTAAAAATCTCAAGTGTAACTCAAACGGTACATTATTTTGCATTCAGAAATGACCTGTGCTCATCATAAGGGAATGCATAAACGTGCTGAGGATAACAAACTGCTCGTAAAAGTACACCCTCATAAATACCATCAGTTTATTAACGCTGCAACGTACATTGTAATTACCACGGCCGAGGCTTCATTATTACGGGTTTTGTGCATAGCTTCTTGGAAAACAGTGTTCTAAAAGGTGTCTCTTGTGAACAGTCTTTATTATCCTCAACATGTTAACGTATGCACATCTCAAGAACAAAGTTTACTTTAAGTAGATATACGAAACGGTAAGCATATACCTTTTGATTTATTTCAAGGCTGGTCAATGCAACACAATGTATCATTTTAGGTACATTTGAGATTTTACTCCTAAGAGAATCGTATGTTATACAGAAATACTGAAGTTGTACGAGATGTGTCAAATGGTTTGACGATACGGGCACATCGGTTAAACCTTCTCTAATCAGCATGTGTTGCGGAATGTGAACCCCACACTTTCTTATTTCGTAACATGAATATTTATAGAAAATAACTTTTTTCAACATCCGTTGACCTCAGAATATTCCGATACTTTTTACTCTGACTTGTCTACTGCGGCGTGACTGAAGTTTGTACGTCGAGGCTAAGGGACTACGGGTCTCTAGCTGAATCATTTCGGGTTTTGGCTAAAGCTTGAAGGGGAAAAGGTGTAGATAATTCCAAACATATGGAATTATTATCAATTGCTTTGATTTCATATTGAGAGACTGGATTCCCCGACACCAAATTATTCACACTATTGCATCGGACAACATGAGATTAGACATTGCCAGACGCAGTCGGTATGCCGTGGATTAAAAAACGGACTATAATTTGTGTGTGCAGTATAGTCGAAGTAGTCGTTTTTAAATTTGTCTGGCGTAGCCTTTTGGGGCGAATCAGAAAAATATTTTGCGTCTTCGTTCGATTTAGGCTCACAACACACACACGTCGATTGACAAAGTAGCTTCCCACAGTCAGTAAATCTATATAGGGAACAGACAATTGAAAATTGTTGCCCATCTTTGGCGTCGGATGTGATTCAGCGCGGGGATTACACTGTTCCGGTTGTCCGAATAATTTTAATACAAATCGGGACCGGATCTGATTGGTTACGATCCTAACCGGACACATACACACAGAGAGAAAAAGAACAATCAATCTTAGCTCTTAGCACAGTAGATATGCATAGCAAGATTCCCCCGGTGCATTAAGCGGTTTTTTTATTCCCGTCGGAAAGGTATGCGCCAAAATTAATCCCTAACCGAACCCCATGCTTGTTTATTCCGATCCATGAAACACAGACGCATGTGTACTTGCCCATCCCTGTGCGTCCGTAATGTGGCTCACGTACGTAACATGTTGCATACAGTCAAGTGGCCTTAAAGAAGGCGAGCGGAAAAGATTCGATAGTCCAATCGATTTTGTTCAAGCGAACCGGGGCAATTTTCAAACATTTGCTCCGATTCAGATGAAACAGACTAGCGAAAGAACAATAAGGCACGATAGCATTGCTGCATTTTTCAATTGTTGAACAAATGGAATCGAGCAAAAGCTGTCTCCGTGTCTTCCGTGTAGCAGAATCTATTGATCATCACTATTGTGAGACGATGTTCGCTTTGCAGGGAACATCGAAACCGGTGAAACAGTCAACGTGTAGAGTTATCTGAACTCTGCATGGCATAAGTGACCATAACTGAAGCAAGAATCAAATTGAAACTTAATACAAGTGTGAAGAATGTACATAAATGTGATGGACAGTGTTTCGTGATAACCGACAAAGTGCACTGCCTGAACAGCTAACTGTTTCTTCTTGTTTTGGACTCGTCAGCTGTACGTATCTTTTGTGTCCCCGTGTTCGAACCGCAGACACTTAAACCCTTAACCTTGAACTACACAGTCGACGATCATCACTCTGTGCGGATAGTTCAATCAACATATACATTGAATGCTTGGATTAACCCTTGCGGTTTTTCACAGGCATCAGGTACTGCTGATGATGCATTCAATTAGTGGGAAATTAACGATCTCCCAAGGAGTGGAACCCACAGTCAAAATCATCTGCAGTGCTTGGTGCCAGTGAAAAAACGAATGGGTAATCCACACATTTACCATCTAAATACAAATTAATTTTCCACAATATGAATGAGTTTTCTGGCTATGGATAATTTATATCTTAAGATTAATTTTCAATGCACTCACTGTGAAAGTCGGACATATGTAGCTTACTGCGCAAGGACAAACTTGGGTTGCGCCTCTGACAAGGTGCAGATAAGATATCGATTGAAGGAGCTAACCCATGAACGTACTGGGGGGACTGAAAAAATCAATCTTTTTATAGTTTCGTTCAATCGAGGAAGCCGCATGCGAAACTTCTTTCCGTCCTCTGTTCAATTGGGCTCACTTTTGCGCAGATCGATTACACTATTCTGCATGAATTTATGACAACGATCACTGTTTGATCATTGTCTGAAAGAGTATTTTTATTATTTATTAATTATTTCCCCTGTTACTCGTGAGCAGAAATGTTTCTAGGTATGAAGGAACAGACAACTTAGGTGGCATGAGTTTTGCCACCAACCTCAGGCGTCATTCATCGTAATCGGGTTCAGAAAAACACTACTGATCAACCGAAGTGAGAACCTCAATAAACTCTGGGACGAGTTTTGTAAAAGTCTGTTTTACTGTCTTCATCTGAACTGACCAGTCAAAAAGTAGAAAGAGGTCCACTTCGACTACATGGTCCTCATAAATGACACTCATATGACCTTCAGTCACATTTAACACATGTCCCATCGTCTCCGTGGTAACCCTCCTTCGTCTGTGGCAGTCAGAAGGGTACAATGTAGGATTGTTATCTCGAGGTAAGCAAAGAAATCGCATTTGGTGAGAACACACTAAACGTGTACCTATACTTCTCCGGTTGAGAACATTCATTATGTCAAGTGTTCTTAACTGAACTGACAAATAATTTGCTACTCAATCGCGTTCATTTAAAACCGAAATGACGCAGATACTGAACGCTGTCTTCTCTCAATGTGTGTATGTGTGCGTGTGTTTCTAGAGACGAACTGACTTGCAGAGGTATACAGTATGTCGGATGACGGACAGTACTCAATTAATCAACTGATCGGAGGCGTTCCGCACATGATTGTGTGACCCAGAAATGTACCTAGAGATCAGTGAGCCTATTTCTACAATCCCGACTAGTGCGGTTGTGTTTAAGTGCATGCGCTGTGGTGTGATGTGGTCGCAGTTTGCTCCACTGGTCATGGTCTGCCCCTCACCTCCTCGTGTGCGGAACACGTTCGATCCGCTGACTGACCGAGTGATCTTCGGGTATCCATTCTCAGGCAAACTGCAGGTTACCAGAATGCAGGAAACTCAACCGATTACCAATTATGAAAATCCGGTGGTACTGTTATTGCATTTCCTCATTTTTTGGAAGGTATTGAGCTTAGTTCCAGGCTTGGATATCACATCTTCCAGACCGATAACAGACGATGCGAAGACCAGATTGAATACTGGTACGTGTAATATTTGCACACAGCTATCGTGTTTCACCGATAACACGCCCTGAATCGAAAGTAAACCTTAACCAGGACCATCCATTACGTGGTGACTGGATAATGCGACAGCTCGATGACGGGTCTGATAGGGCCCAAGCACATGTACATTTGGCAATGGGCCGACAAAGATCATAATGCTCGATGTAACTCCGATCAAGTAAGCGAGTGGAATTCTGACTTCAGTTTGTTCTATTTGCTCTTGTCTGTCCCAACGTAACTGAGGTTCCAAAATGTTGTTACTACACATGATTCATACATGTACCGTCGACACTTGATTCAATCTGGATCAAGTCCGCGGTATAGAAACCACGGTCGAAACTACAAGACTCCGTCATCAGTCATAGCTCGACATCTTCTGATGACGCAACACCATGTCAACCGAAGCACGGCATTTCGGACCACATACAAGTCACGAATCGCAAGATTGCTAAGGTTTGCAGAACCGAGTTCTATCATCCGATGAAAGTCCCCCCCCTTGTATCAACAAAAAGAACTTTATGTCCATTTATCCTTACCCTGGTGGCATGGACCTTTTACCCCTTTCCCCTTTTACGTTTTTCTAGTTCATTATATTTCACTCATTTCATTGTTTTCATGCTAAATCCCCATGTACACATTGCATTTTTTTACCATGTTGAGATGCAGCAAAATCATCCTGGACACATGAATCGTGCAGTGCATTGTAATATGGTCTATCGTATTTTGAACTTAATCCAATCTCGAACGCCGAGTAATTCTATTCTAACGCTCAGATAGGAAACAACAGTTTGTCCACCGGTTACAAAGTTGAGGATCCCCTCTTCCCCCCCCCACCCTCCGCATGTGGAAGAACAGTATAGTTTCAGTTTATTTTTCTGCTGGGCTGACTTAAACATACTACTCTGATTTGACCAGCATTCGCGCAGCTGATGAGTCCCTGCAAGGACGAAG
>UZAN01042267.1:9085-22850 GCA_900618425.1 Echinostoma caproni
ATGCTCATTATTTACTGTTTACTTGGACACGGTCGAAAGGCAACTCACGTCAGAGGTAGCGTCCACTGCTTGCTTTAAGTACGTCATTTCAATGGAATGAGTGGGATGCATTTTTCTAAAGATAAAGGTGTTTTGTAACCTCAGGATAGGTCGATAAATCTCTGCCACGAATGAGGCTACTTGTAACGTCATTTCGTTTTTATTTGATACACTTCATCTCTGGAGGACTGAAATTCGAGTAGGAAACCTAGTTTTCCATATTGCTTTTGTGGGTTTCTGTCACCTCAGCAGGATAGTTATTCTCAGTCATTATTCCATGATACTGCGCTAGTTTATTGCTTAACCGGTTTTCCCAGAAGTTTGAACATTCGCGCCGTGTGAAACTTGAATACGATACATACATATTTAAAAACTTTCTGGTCAAAATTGTTTCGGGCTGGTGAGCGGCGTGCGAACTGATGCGCTGTTTTAATTTGTGAGAATGATTACTGCTAATGTTGAGCACGTTCAATTACGCAGTTTTTCAGCTCGTCACTATAGTATGACAGACCATCAGATTCCAAGTCCCTGTGTTGTGCGTGGCTTGCAGATTTCTCCTCAAGCTTCGTGGAGGTGGTCAACTGATGCACCACTGACGGTTCCAAGCGCTTCAGGTGTTGAGTTCGAACACACAAGAGGTCTCTTCCTGGATACCGTGTGCTTGGATTTTGAACATATCCGATGTGCTATATATCGGCGGGATCCGAAGTGTTTCATTTTCCGAATAAATGGAGTTTTAATCTCTGTTTTTCTTTCTCCATTCTTGCCAGTAAACGCACAGGTTGAGGTTTCCTCATGCTTAGTGAGCGTGGGCTAGCTGTTGGTTAGCATTCAACTCATTTTTCGAAAACTGATTTTGAAAACAGCAAATGTCTCAGGTCTGATTGAGAAAAAAATCAACCAGGCGGATTCTATTTGCTGGTACTGTCGAGTTGGTAGTCCCAGACATGCGTTTAGCTTCTTTATCAACGATGCTTGTATTATTAGGTTAAAAGCCGTTTAGACAGGGATGGTATCGTTACTGTAATTGAATGCGTCAGGCGGGTGCCAGAATCTATTCTGGCGATGCTCTGAATTCTGGTTGATAGTTGTCAGCTATCAACCACACCTCATCAAATCTTAGGTATTTAAAACGGAAACAGCCGCCCCATAAACCTCAAAGACAAGAGGAGCAGTCAGATATCTGGTTTAAAATGGAGGCTTTCAGTCAGTTACCCTGAGATGGATGACCTCAAGTGATTCAACGACGTGGCTACGGACCCAGCTGTCTTTCTTTGCCCTCACTTTCGACCAGAAACAGCACCACTTGGGAGCAACGGGCGGGGTTTACTTACAGTAAAGGTTGTTACCGCTCGGTAGTGCAGGATCATCTTGCGAGATACGAGAGGTTGACAGAGAGGGGTCCGCGACGTCCTCGGTTGTACCGAAGCTTCCCAAAGGGTAACTGATTGGAAAACAGAAATAGCACTACGCGAGGTTGAGTAGCCCACCCCACCGGTCGTACTCATCCTTTGCGTCCTCAGACCCTTACTTTATATGGTTTGCCCGCGGCAACTCTGGTATAGCGTGGGTGTCGTGTTTCGAGGTAGCGGTCCGACAGCAATTTTTAGTTTTGTCCTAGGCACTCGTATCAATTTTTTTGCGCGGGTCGGGTTCCTGCTATCGCCCTGAGGTTTCCAGGTTTGCCTGATGTCGCGCCTTATGGATGTGGCTCTTTTGTTTAGCCAGGCCGGTTGCAGTTTCTTGGCCCTTCGATGAAGCTAGATTTTGTCCTGCCCTGCTCAAACAAAACGAGGCTCCGTTGAGACGGTTCGTCTCTGAGCTGCAGGCAGAGTACAGGTCGACTACGAGGCGCACGCTAAAATACCGCCGTAACCGTACTTTTGAAGACGGGTTTCTAAACGGTTTCTGAGAGGAGTTGTGTCCGTGAGTCATTGAGCCCGTAAGCAGGTCGTTTTAAATGAACTGGGATTTGCCAGGATTGCGTCTAAGCTTGCAGTCGTTCGGAATAAAGCGCTCTTATCCCATAGTGGTCGATCTAACCTTATTCAGCTCAAACGTGCAGTTCTTTGATTCAACGGACATTCAGTAATTACATGAGTAAGTATCGCTATATAGCGGGCGACAAAGCTGCAATAACAGAACTCGCTCTAATTTAGATTTACGAAATCATATCATCATCTCTAGAAATGATATGGCGATGCTGGATTAGGGCACTTTACCATTTCTGGATACCAACTGCCAACCGTTTGTCGTTCGGAGGGCAGTCAATTGGCTGATAAGCGGCGGAGATCGCGTAGTGCTATTTAATATAGTACTGTGCAGTACGTCGGTGTCCCTGTAGTTCCGTCATTGCTGCTTAGTGCCTCATCAATGTGCCGAAATAACATCCGAAGGGCTATTGGACGAAAGACCAGCCTATCATCTGAAACTTCGCGACATGGCATTCATGCCGTTGTTCAACTTTGGAAAGCTCGATCGCAAATGCCAAGTGATACTGTGAAGGCATCTAACCTCGGGGGTGCAGACAGAACGGGTAGTGTTTCATGGGGAATTGTTCCGATTGATAAAACTTTTGTGCCTATGCTCTATGGCTTTGCGCGGCGCGTTCTTGTTCATATATATATACTTACCACCGGCTTGAAAACAAGCATGGTGCCAACGCAACAACACCGACAGTGAAGGGGATAGGTGGATTAGGATACAGAACATGGTGAAAAGTGGGTGAGACAGTTAAACATGGAAAATACAAGATAACAGAATTTGTTTTGTGTTTCACCGTACACCTTTTGCAATTTTTTTGTTGTTTGATGTTTCGTTTTTCTTAATGGGCACGGGATTTCGACAGGCAGACCTTACAGCATTCGCACCACTGACTATTCTAGACCATATCTCTTAGCGTCTCTAACCAACGACAGTCCTCATCTCTTGGGCCCCAACCTAGAAGGCGGGGTGCACCAACTGAAGCCAGCTCCTTCATGCCTCTAGCCCATGTCATGGTCTGACCGCCGCGCCGCTTCTTCCAGCCTTGCCCGGCACGTGCAAAGAGAGCANGCGGCTTCAGCTCTCTCACTGAGAGCCACGCCGACGCCAGCGAGACCGAAAGCCGCAGCCTCAGGTTTCCCGAGAGAGGCGTAAGTGAAACTTCGCTGAAGGGTTTGACGGGGACGTCAATCGGATAGTGGAGCTTGTTCATAAGCATGGTCTCATCTAATCTATTTTAGTTAGTCCGACAAGGCACGCGTATATCTGGGTTTTGTCCTCCAGCAAGTTGCCCGGTATGAAACTTGAACTGTGGGAGCATTCCTTGCAAGGGAATGGAAGACCGCCAATCTTTCTGAGAGATCCAAGGGCGTTTTGTTCACCAATTTCACGGAAGTTGTTGAGAAAGTAGATAAGTTTTACTACCGGGGCAGTTATATCTCACCTGGCGGATGCATCACAGATGAACTTTCGGCGCGCATACGGAAAGCCCGGTTGGCATTCGCCAACTTCATAAATCTGTGGCGTCGTCGCGACATCCGGTTGTCTGTGAAGGGTCGAGTGTATGCTGTAGCAGTTCGGCCAGTTCTGCTTTATGACGCAGAGACTTGGCCATTTCGGGAACAGGATAAAAAAAGACGGTCGGTGATCGAACACCGCTGTCTATGTAGCATTGCACCGGTCTGGTGGGGAAACCGGATGAGCAGTGCCGAGGTTAGGCGTAGAGTTTTAGATAATCGCGGTCATCCACTGGAACAGGTAGTCGACCTACATACATTACGCTGGTTGGGGCATGTGCTACGCATGTCACCAGGTAGGTTACCAGGGCGAGCGACACTTGGTGTGGTAGGTAGAGGTTGGAAAAAATGAAAGGCGGTCAAGCTAAGATCTGGCATGAGGTTATGGGAACCCTGACCTGGCTCGTATAGGTCCCGTCAGGCTCCCTGGCTGGGGACCCAGAGATCATGGCCACCGGTGGTTAGAGACACAGCGATATAACTGGGTGTCGCAAACAGTGGCGCTCATGCATCTATTCATTATTCTTGTAATTTCAGTCTGTGAAAATGTTCCACCCGCTTAAATCTGCTCTCAACGTTCTAATGATCACTCTGCTATTCTATCCAAAGGGGCAACCAAAACCGGCGCACGAAAGTGCATGGTTAATGGTTGTAAGAACTGAATTGAACTGATCTTTACGGCGATCGACCCAGGCTGGTTTAACACAGCGGGAAAATAGCTAGCCATCCCGTGTAAACCCAACTCTGGTAAAGGCTTCCGCGTGGATTTCATTGACTGCTGACTCGGTAGTGAAGTGTCATGATCATGAAAGTTACCCATCCCTATCACGCGTCGTGTTTTGCACACCATTTCCCCATTGTACGCGATCGATGCTACACGGACAACAACTATCGGAAATAAATAATCGTTTGTCACCATTTGGCCAGGTCAGCTTCGCAAACGTAGAGGATAAGTGGGCAAAAAATCACGTTATACACACTTCCTTGAGCAAGCGTCAGGAAAACGATATGCAATCAAATTTACAAATAACGCAGTAAGGAGTACAAAGAGTATCATGATCTCACATCGTTAACTCGAATAGACGACATACAAAAATGATGTCATGTTTCAGCGACAGTACAGAAGCTACGAAACAGTTGAAAGTCGNGATTCGACAATACGCATCTCTCCAGTGGGATTCAGGCGTGCTCGAAATCTCCGGTTCGGCTAGCTGAGTAATCAATCGGTCCAGTATTATCAGGCAACTCCGAACGCGATCCAGGTTGAAGGGGACCAAACGGGTCAAATAGGTGGCCAGGATGCAGATGTCCTCGATAAGCGGACCTTCATGAACGCGGGCAATCGGAGACCGAAAAACAATTATGAAAGGTAAAACCAATCGGATAAGTTCTTCAACCCTAAGAGAATTTAGTGACGGACCGACGTCCGAAACCTATTCCATAGACAAACGTACTGTACGTGGTTCACAAACAAAACGGGCATTGGGTGGAAGGGAATAAAACTGAAACATGACAGGACCGAGTCAAAGTTAACAATCTGTTAGGGACACGGGATGAATTGAGAGGTACATAAAAGTACATGAGAAATTACATACCCATTTCGATAACCTTATCACTCGACCACCGCCGAATACCAATCAGTGAAAATTTGATATGCCCATTAGCTATTTATATAACTGTACGCTAGGTGACGCTATCGAAAACTAGCTTTTTACCCATTTTGAGCTTTTTCAGATGTTACGATGAGACTATTACCAACGGACAATGCTGACCGAAAAATGAATGTCGAACGACAGTGGCTCACCTTCCGAAACAGAAGTGATCGCCTGATTTTTGAGTTTAGAGCCCATGTGGGAATAGAGGCCAATTTTACAGTCCGCATGGCATAAAGGGCTATCCTATGGAATTCCCAAACAAGTTCAGTGTTAGGATCCGGCGAACCAAGAACTTTGGATGGAACTTCTTCATTTGTTAAAGGAGGAAGTTTACCGTCAGGTTACTTTTCCATTCAGAGAACAGCAGATGGTACAGTATTCCGCCGCCCCCCCCTGTTATATGACATTAAGGTCTAATCGCTACACTAGGTTTTGAGGAATATGATCACTGAGCTAAGTGCGTATATCACCGGCAACCCACGGAACGGGTTGTACCTCAATCCCATACAGACAGGCAATTCGTTTTTACAATACAAAGTCTAGCACAACAATAAACTCCCGTGGAGTAATCCAATAAACATAGGAAAACAGTAAAGAGAGACATTCATCAAGCGATACTACGCATCAAACATTTGAGCAAGTCCCAAACTACTCACATGGTTCACTGGTGATCCAATCGGCGAAAATTGTTTTCAGCTGATCCAAGGATTTTCCCTCAAAAAGACCGATTGGGTTCGAGATTGCTTGTGTAACTGAACCCGGGCCCGAATCTAGGTGATCTGCGATGACAGAAACCTTCTTGGGAGAATTGGGCTTTGGCAAATGCCGAGTATGTGAATGTAAACCCCCGCGAGAACACTTGGAAACAGGTTGACCACGTGACACGACTGACGCTATCTGTGGCGGTAACTTAGGCGGAAGGCGAGGTGTGCTGCAAATAGGAGGACCACCATTAGATTCCTCCAGCCGGAAATTGTCCTTGAACATCTCATGACTTTCCTATGTAGGATTATTTGAATAGCATTAGATTTAGGAATTTCCAAGGGTGGTTGTCGCAACAATGTATATCAATATGTTTATTGCAACTATACTTTGGCGCATTAGAGTAAACACAAGAAATCTTAAGGAAAACGATATGGTACGTATATGATATGTAAAAGAATGACTAGGAATGTCTGAAAAATTGTTTGCTCACCATTTAATTTTCTCAAATCTTGGAGAATACAATTTTTCCAACGCCGTATTGCGTAGACT
Organism: Echinostoma caproni; assembly: GCA_900618425.1. Classification (NCBI taxonomy): domain Eukaryota; kingdom Metazoa; phylum Platyhelminthes; class Trematoda; order Plagiorchiida; family Echinostomatidae; genus Echinostoma; species Echinostoma caproni. The sequence continues at coordinate 15,534 of UZAN01042267.1, forward strand.
GATAATAATCGGTACGCACATAAACAAAGCCATAAAAATTGTACATTGACAATGTACACCTAAGAAATAGTACAGTTCCAGAGAGGTTTGAGTTTGTTATTAGGAACGCATCGTTTGAGAATGACTATCAATGCAAACATCAACGCTAAGTGAAAACAGTGCGTGTTCACTCTGTGAATTGGTCAGTGACATGCAATAAATCGTCTAGCAAAGAGAGTAAATAAAATACCGGCATCTCGCAACGTGTGCTTTATGTTCGTATGAATTGGAAACGGAGAAAACAATGCTTGCAATGACAGTTCCAATATGCGCGCATGTGTCGTCTGGGTTTCACCAATAAACGGTGACAAACTGCGGGTATTTAGTAATGAGGAACTGACTCGGGAAAACACATGCATGCGACCGAGCGCGTCCCCAAGTCGCGGATAGGTGAGCGGCCGTCATTTCGCCGACAGGCGTGAATAAGGTAGGCTAAGGCCTCCGGAATAGGGGGTTGATCGGTGGCAGTGTTCAACTCTAATTTGCAGTTCATGCTAGCTTTGAAAGTAGTCGTCGCCATTTGGCTCAGGAATGTACCACGCGCTGTCAGAGCATGCATAGCTGTGTGGGTGTGCGGATCAGGGTGACTCATAAGCCGACTATTTCACCGCGGGAGTTTTCGCACACCACAATCCCCCCAATGTTTCATGGAAGCCCCCAAAAGTTTGATATATATACAAATATATGTATTGCAAACGTTTCATCACCAATCGAGGTGACATTCTCAATGCAGTAACTGGGTGAGCGCTTACGAGTGTCCTTTTCCTTATATAGGTCGTTGAGTGATGTAGAGACGTGGCGTTTCCTGCTTTATCGCACCCATCGAAATTTTGAAAAGGTGAGTAAATTCCTGGAACTGCGACATGATAGTCAGGAGCAGATTCTGTTAAGTAGTATGAAAAATCGGTTCAGTTTTTAGACAAAATAAACCGGATTGATGAAAACTACCACTAAGTACCCTCCGTTTTTTGTTCCCAATATTCATAATTATATACTGCTTATTTATAGCGGAATTTAGATATACCATCTGGTGTATTCTATATGCATCCAAGAAATTGAGATCTTTTACGATCCCCTCAGCTTAATATCAGTGCAATGCATCCGGTATTCAGCCCTTTTTCAGTTTCGCATTACCCCGAAACTGCTTAACCTTTCTTCAGAGGAATTTTTTCTAACTAAATTACCGTATATTCATTCCAAACATTCCTCCATTCCTTTGCAATTTTAGGCGAAGCACATGAGCAAGTGGTGTACATCATGATATAAAACTGTTTCAGCTATAATAATTACCACATGACTATTAGCCCATTCGATGAAAACAAGAATGAGCCAGGTCGAACACAGCGAGGACACGGGACAAAAATCAAATTCGAAGGAAATCGGGTCATCTAAAATAAGTGCAATATCTGTCATGGGGTATACTCAATGCATTGACTTCTTTTTCACATTCCAAACCGACCATTCGTTGTGCAATCTATGCATGATTTTCTGGTGAAAAATGTGTATCGTTAGTGTCTGTAGAGATCTATTCGTTCGTTCGCTTTTGTTGCCAGGGTATGCTCAAATCGATTATTACCAGTGTTGGTAAACACAAGTGATGAAATGATCAAACATTCAGGGGTGCGGCAGACATGGTTTACGATGACCCTTGGTCAGTGACCTGGCTAATCTCATCAGTGCTCTAGGACAAGTGCGATTATCGTTCATTTATTTACACAGGCGCGTCTGCGCAACGGCGTTTTGCAATCGCTCGAATCTGACATCTTACTACACACACCCGATCACCAGTCAATCGCGATTATCCTTCACCCGTTTGCGCGTTATTGAGCACATCGAAAAACCAAGTGGTCGTGGCTTTGGTGACCAATGTTCAGTTTCAGTTCAGTTTTTACAACCATAAACCATGCACTTTCGTGCGCCGGTTTTGGTTGTCGTTTGGCCGCCCATTTGCACGAAAGAGCAGAATTATTATTGGAATGTTGAGAGCGGATTCAAGGGGAAGATAAAGAGCGCCACTGTTTGCGACACTCAGCCATATCACTCAGCGTCCCTAACCCCCGTTTAACTCGGGGGTCCAGGGAGCCTAATGGCAACCAATTGTCCTGGTTAGGGTGTGCATACCCTCATGCAGCCTTCTCTATCTCTAAATACTTTCTTATCCACCATTTCTTGCAGCCATTCCATAGGCTCTTGATGAGCTGACCTTTTATTGTAGGCATCTGATTTCGGTAGCTTTTCCGCGGCACGCCCATGAGGATGTCCAATTCAGCTTTCATGCTAAGTTGCTCATCTTCGATCAAGGACAAAACATATTCCTGCAAATGGTTCAAAACAAAAATTTGAAAGATCAAATCATACCCTGATCCACTGGGCATAACAGTGACAAGGGGCGTTATCTATAAATAGTAAAATAAAGCGTCTTTGAGAAACCATCTTACGGTTGACATCGGAAAGCTAACTGTGAAATAACGGAGAAGTCATCCATGGGTTCTTTGAAGAATTATGATTGCAGGGAAGACTTTTTCGATCTATACCTCGGAGATATCGTGGAGTTACAAATTTTCCAATAATCAACAGTGATAACTTTGCTCTAATCATGCTCCCACAAAGCAGTAACGTAATTTCTTGGATCCAGAAACTGCTTTTTCCTTTGAGACCTAATGTTCTTTCTGGGAGCTGCATGTAATACAAGGCTGTTTTATCTGCGTTGAAAATATCAGACAGCGTATCAATGGACCAACTGCGGTAACCCCGTTCGAAACTAGTTCACTGCTTCCCGTGGTACCACCAAACTTTCCACTTAAACCTATAAAGTGATGCACATGAGTAGTTGCTTGTTTCCTACTTTGTAGAATTGAGTAACACATCTGTCTGACCAAGAGCGAAACCAACTTTTGGAAGCCTTGAAGTCATAATGATGCATTCTTTGTGCTACCTGAATTGCCTTCACACAAATGATGCTCTCCATCACAGGGAACTCGTCGCGCTTTTCCGTCATAGCAGTAAACAAAACCTTTTCATTGGTTTTCAGGTGGAATCCTTCCCGAGATGCTCCAGCGTTCACAAATTATCCGACAATGGGTAGATGGGATATCACACTGCAAACAGTTTTTCTAGAAATATCAAATGATTCGGCCATGGAGTTCTGAGTCACAATCAGCGGATTCAGCATTCCCAACACGTTCTGATGGATAGGCGATCGCAAATTTTGAAGTCAACTGAGACAGACTTCGATGGTCGGCATCGATGTCTTCTTCACAAGGGTTATCCAATCAGTGAACAGTGTCATTTTCGCATCACACAATACCTTTTCCAATTTAATGGAATCCGTTATAACTTCGAGTGAATCCACTGTCACTTAAAGTGAATCCAACATATCGCATTCCAAATAAGAACCCCACAAGATGATTGGTGTTTCGACCGGGTCTGTCTAAACCTCACCCAATCCGAGTGAACTCACTTCTCCGAAAACAAAAACGGTACTTTTTGAGTGAGTTACTGAGCGAAGATGAAATTTTCGTGGGGTGGGGTTAGGTGGGCTATTCATCCCCCTCGACCCACTCTGGAACATTATGTCCGTGATCGTTGATCGAGTGTGCGTCATAGACGCGAATGAGCGAACCCATTCAAACGAGCCACATGTAATGTGCGTGCTGTGATGCGTAAACGATAGTAGGAGTATTTAGCTCGTACGCTCTAGACCCTAGCCACTGGTGTGTTGCATCCGAGAGGGTCGCAATCGAAACTCCATCTTCATCATCCGATTGACATCCCCATCAAACCCATCTGCGAAGTTTCACGTATGCCCCCTCTAGGGATTCTGAGGCTGCGGCTTCCAACCTTGCTGAAGCCGCGCTCCTAGATCGAATCCCCGTCGACAGCAGCTTGTACGCAGTGAGACTCAGCGGTTCATGCAAATTAATCGCCTTAAAAGACGATGCAGATGCAGTCAAAGATGCATATCACGAAAAATTACACGACCTCTTGCGTAAAGCTAACCGAACTGGTATTGTGATTTCAGCAGGATATATGTCTGTTGGATTAGGCCAGTTGACTTCCAGTGAAGCCAAACTGGGAGGTTCTTCCGGTATAGACTGTCGTCGTCCGGGAAACGAAGGAAGGCTGTTGCCCTATGCTCGGACCACCGCTTATTCCTCCTCGGTAAGAACTCCAGACGTTCTAACGGATTTCTGCGGAGTCTCCACACCTCGACGCACACCGATCAATAGCGAGGATAACGAAACACAACTCGCAACGAAACGTAACATCAACGCAAAACTGGTGGACTCAACGCGCATCAGAGATGGAACGCGCTGCCGACATGGGAAACTCCCGTAAGCTTTTCTATATCACCCGGTTACCGTTAGGAAAGCTTTGGATTTGAGCGAAACAATCTACAAGGCTGACGGCTCGCCCATTCCGAAACAACAGCGAGGCACAATTTGGCCGACCACCAGCATTAGCTTCTCACATAGTTACTCCGGCACACGTCCCATGGTCTACCTTAACAGAACCACCGTCTGAGGTGGAAATCCAAGCCATAGGACGGTAAACGCGTCGGGCTCTGATGGCCTTCCACAGCTCTATTAAAGGATGGTGGAGTAAGGCTTTTTACAGAATTCATGGCTCTGCTTTCTAATGTATGGCACACTAAGCAGTTCTCCTCCTCGATCGTCGTCCCCACCTTTAGAGATTGCCCGCGCAGTGACTGCGCCAACCATAGGGGTACAAGCCTGATCCCAATAGCGTCAAAGCTGTTGGCGTCCGTCATTCTCCACCGATTGTACACTATGCGTTAGGAGCGGGCTAGGTTTCGCGTTGGCCGTGAATGCATCTATCAGATCTTCACCCTCCGACAACTGCTAAGGCCTCTAGAATCTTCTCTTTTAACAGCTTCGCATTCTTTTTACTCTGTTCTGTATCCCAATTCCCCGCACCCTCCGTTATTAATATTACCATTGTGGCGTTGGCACCATGTTTGTCCGCACACTGTGTACTTAGACATCTGCGCGGCTTTCGATTCTACCGATAGGACTGCACTATGAAACTGTTCGTTGAGAGATGGAGTAACAGAGAAGTACGTATCGATCCTCAAAGAATTGTATAGCTATACCTCAAGTCGGGTTAGGGCCTATGGGCAGCTTTTGCCGTCTCCAACGGAGTTCGACAAGGTTGCCCTATATCCCTACTCCTTTTCAACTTCGTCATAGAGGATGTTCTACAGAATGCTTTGTCCGGTCTAGCAAGCGGTGGGGTAGAACTTCTCCCAAAGAAGAGTACTTGACTCGGAATATACGGATGACATGTGTGACAATGCACAGGCAGTTCAACACGCTTTAAACCGCTTGGAAATTGTACGTTGGTTTGTTAAAATCATTTGACGCACATACGGTATTTCTCACTTACAGTTGCGCAACTTTATTGCAGAAAAACCTTCTACCTCTAGCAAAACCTGTTCGCAACAATACTTTATCAGACATCTCTCTCACCCATTACACAGAACTCATACGATGTGAAACCGTTTGCCTAACCAGGCGTCATTATAAACTTGTGTGTACGCGACCACTGCCTACCGATTGTCTGTTATCCCGTATTTTCTACATTTCCTGTTTAAATGATATCCATTTTCACATTTTTACGCTACCTTCCTATCTTACATTTACGACTGTATTTTACTTTTTATCCGTGATTGTAGGCGCTGATGAATGACACTGGTGTTTACCGAGCTGAAAATCCATCCATTCAAATGAATGAAGCAATTCGTAACTTGTGACTTGGTTTGAACACTAACCCGTGAAACAGATTCAGTAAAAAACAATCCAGACAATTACCTGACTCCGGCGACATGGCGTGCTTGGCGGAACCGGGGCCATATCGACCGGTTCAGCTTCACGGACTTCAATTCGATTGCACCGGATGATCTGTTCCTCCATCGAGTTGAAACGAGATATTGGCGGCGAAATACTTTTGTGAAAAAAGGAGACAACGAGGAACAGAAATAAAGCAACAACTACAGCACAGATACCTCATTTGCAATGCCCGGTAAATTTTTTTGGACAACCTTTTCGAAAATAGTCCATTTATGAACCAATGATATGATTCAATGGTCTAAAGGTAGGTTAGATGCCACCAACCGCAACAAACACGGCAAGTACCGCAAAACCGATCGTGTGCTTTAAGGGAAATTTGGTCAAGTCATATACGTGTGTATATGAAATCACCACCACATATATTTGTATACATAACCTCTGAAAACTGTTCTGTTCTGAAATAACCAATAAGAGCAAGGATGACGAACTCAGTTCATTGGTCGGAACCAACAGGCAAGCAAAACTACAGACACGATCAGTCAATCAATCGCTTTGCATATGCATTCCCATATCTTCTCTCTTTCCTATAAGTCAGAACGCTTTTTGTACAACAAATAAATTGCTATACACTCCCAACTGTGTTCTATTTCACCACCGGCGGACGAGAAACGCTATCGGAAGACGGTAATTTGGGAATCCAGCACCAAGATGGATCAGAACAGTTATAACAATTTAGCGACGAGAACTATCTTTATCAAATGCAATCATAGGAATACCGGTAACCGATCCGCCAGAGATTTGGTCAGTATGACCGAGTTTCATCAACAATCAGACTCGAGAGTTACTTTCGAATCGTGGTTCGTGATGGGATACACTGAGAGCGAAATTTGCTGCACTGGGTGATGCAAAGAAGGTGGGATTATTTGGGAATCAAGTATTGAGACATTTTCGTATATATATATATATATACCGCTTTGAAGACAAGTAAGGTGCAAACGCCACAGCCAAATAGCAACAACAATAGTTGGAGGGGATTGGGATACAGAACATAGAAAAAAGACGGAACTGTTGAAATGGAGAATTACGAATAAATGGAATAACAATTTTTGTGTGTTTCACCATACATCTTTTGATATTTTTTTGTTAGTTTATCGTTTCTTTTGTGGGGCACGGGACTTCGACAGGCAGACCTTACAGCATTCGCGCCACTGACTATTCTAGACCATATCTCTTAGCGTCTCTAACCAACGACAGTCCTCATCTCTTGGGCCCCAACCTAGAAGGCGGGGTGCACCAACTGAAGCCAGCTCCTTCATGCCTCTAGCCCATGTCATGGTCTGACCGCCGCGCCGCTTCTTCCAGCCTTGCCCGGCACGTGCAAAGAGAGCACGGAAAGGAAGTCGATGGGCAGGCATACGCAATACGTGACCCAGCCATCGGAGGCGGTGTAGAGCGATTACTTCTGTTA
>UZAN01042267.1:23976-35129 GCA_900618425.1 Echinostoma caproni
CGAAACCCAGCCTGTTCCTCACGGGTCTGCTCTTCGCGCGTAGTGTACAATCGGCGGAGAATGACGGACGCCAATAGCTTTGACGCTATCGGGATAAGGCTTATACCCCTATGATTGGCGCAGTCATTGCGCGAGCCCTTTTTGAAGATGGGGACGACAATTGATTCCCCCCACGAGGAGGGGACCTGCTCAGTGTACCACACTTTAGCGAACAGAACTTGTCAAGCGTTTGGAACGCCCACCGAAGCCCATCACACCCTCGAGCGCTGCCGCTGATCGTCCAGAACCACTTATTCGGAGGGCCGAAGTTCACCTTATTCACGGTCAGCCGTGAGTTGACGGCCGTTTCCCTATCCGCGACCTGGGGACGCACTCGGTAGCACACAGCTATGCTCTCCGGTGTATTCAACAAGGATACCAGTTCCCATAAATACATTGCGATTTACCGTGATTATGAAGACTATCCCACCAATTGTGTCAAGTAAGGAAGGCGTTTGCCCGCACAACTGCACTGATCATAATCAATAGTGATATGTTAGACATGAGCAAACAACAAATGAAGCCTGTTGCAGTTCCAGGCAGTTTCGTGGAAATCAGGTAAGATAATCAGCTGCGAATGATGAAAAACTTTAACTGCAGACAGCTCTTTTAGGATAAAGATATTATGCTCCAACATGATTTTATTGTTGGAAGCCGAGGGTACAACCAATATCAAAGAAATGCGGTTTACAGGCGCTGTATTATCTTCTTTGATTTTAAGGTCACAGTACATTCATTCACTTGCCCCTCACATTGCGCGAGAGATCAGGCGAGTATTTCTAGGTGTAAGATATATTATTTAACTATCTTTTATCAAACTTCGGGAAGATTTTCTCCTTTCCGTCTTCCCTCACTCTATAACTGTTTTGTCTTTGAATCCATATTCAACAGGCTGATTCTTTGGATTACGGGATTTACCTTTGTTACTGTATTTACGGTCATGCAGCTCTCAGTAATTCTAAGATGACATGAAGGCTGAGTCCGTATAACAGTCATTCAGGCCAACGTCATCAACCGGAAACATTCTTGTGAATTTGCTAACAGCTGCTCCTTTTGAAAGAAAGCGAACCCAACTATCAAATGAAATAAAAGAACCTTCAGGAAAGACAAGTATTAGTTGTCACACTTCAAAGTAATTCTCTTCGGTCTTTACCTACCCGAAATGTTGCTCGCAAGCTGAAAGTTCCCTTCTTTCATATCGGAAGAATGCGTCACTTCTGTTCTGATTTGTCGGTGGTATGAGCATTTATTCAACAATACGTTCTCCCTATACCCATTTAATTCTCTTCTGTGATTTCCCCCTGTTTGCTGAAGACTGATTTAAAGCTGCTGAGGCGCGACCTCTGAATGATCCACCGCGTTTCCAAAGTTCTATTATCTGTCATGATAGACAATATCTGTGATGCTCATATTGATGCGTGCTCGGAGTTTGCTCACAGTACTCTAACTAATTGCACACATCTCTTACACATCGATCTGTGTGCATGCAAATCCCATCCTTCCACCCGTTCCAAAGACAAACCCATCTCATTTCGGATATCTACCTACAGAAACCCCTTGGTACCCTATCTTTCTGGACTATCTGATCAACAAAAAGTGTTCGATCTGAGCTATCTAATGCATTTAGTAGTTAAATTAACATTTTCCCCGTAAGATGCACCACTTTCCTCCAATTTTTTGCCAGCATTGTGACAGTGTTCTCTTTTTGACTGAAAGCTTGTATATAACTCGCCAGTTTCAATACGATGCAAGCGATCGATGAATCAGGGACTACCAGCGGAGTGTATGAAGTAAAAGTACGAAAAAAATCTAGCTTACTTATTTGGAGGTGATACACGTGGTTTCAATCGCAAAGATCGACGCCGGGTTTGCTGAGGAGTGACTATTGCTTCGGAAGTGAACACAGGCCTAACCGGAGTGATAAACGATTGAGATAATGGGTCCGAAGCAATCTTTTCGATCGATGATTTTACAGGCGATGGTGTCGAAATGGTTGGCGAGATGTTATCTTTCGTGGACACCGGATTTTTCATAGTGATTGGCTTAGAATGCCCGGATGACGATTCTGAGGCACACAGCTTATTCATCTGAAGTCCAAGCTGATAGGATGAGAAATAAACGCATAAAATAATGCACTAAGTGATTTGCACTGTTTAAAAACTGGTAAGTGAAGAATGCAAACTATTCAACATAAAACGCGTTGACAGATAGTATGAACTTATACAAACTGAGAAATCTTTGATACTGATTAAAAAATTAGACCACAAAAGCTCGTGCTTATAACATTCTCAAAGAGAAAAAAAGAAAAAGACAGATCAGAAGAGCGCGGTTAATCCTCGCTTGACGTGCCCGACTAACAAGGCAGGCATTCGGAAATACCAACCAATGGAAGATCCCAGCATGATGTGCCACAAGGAGGATGTGCTAAAGATAGACGTTCCAAGCCTAAACAGATGGTATGCTTTGACAAGAACACCAATCTGGATCATCATGTGTAAAATGCTTTGCAACACGAATCTTGGATCTAATCTAAAATAAAGAGTGATCTAGATCAGCGATGAAGAATAGTGAAAAATCAGAATTATTTATGATCATTGAGGAATCAAAAGAAACAGTCCGGTTAAATTCAGTTCGTACCAGAAATTTTCTACCTTCTGTTTGATCTGCCAAGGAGGACATGCTACACCATATGGATTATTGAGGAAATTAGCTTGTTTTAGCCAGGAGGAACGAAAAAACGAAAACATAATAATTAAGAGCACGATACCCAAGTTTTTCAGTGAGATCCGTTCCATTCATGGATCTCGTGTGATTATTTAAATTGGTTTTCAAAGTACAGTTATTTCTCAAATGAGAGCACTCATGGTAAAAACACGTGACTAGGTCTTTGGTTTGAGAAAGATCTGCAATATGTACAAAGTAATTTCTAGGTATTTTAGGGAATTTAGAACTTTTAGTTGAGCTCATTTTTGCCTAAACTGTGCCGTCTCGTTCGTATTCCGTTTCCCTTGTTAATTGCATAAAGCTAAGAACTGATCCGGAAACGCTGAACACTAACAGTAGCAAATCAGGTTAGACTAAAAAAAATCAGCGAAGCACTGTCATCAATTCATACCGGTGGATAATAATGTGTAATTTGTCAATCTTAAGAGACAATTAAAAGCAAATAATGAGTGACTGGTCATTATTTACCTTTAGTATCCCTCGCAAACGGATGAATCCTTCACTAAGCATTTTCTAAAGTATTTTATGCACATCTCATAATGATGGTTAGGCATGAAGTTAACATGAACCAGGCTTTGAATTAAGCTAGTCCGCCGTTATGCGAACGATATCTTGCGTTTAACTGATAGTTGGACGACAGATCACTGAGTGTTGCAGGGTATTCTGACGTTTACGGATGACAGCTGTTTGCGAAGATCCACACACAAGCGAACTCGCTTCCAGTGCGGGGAAGAGAGCACTGAATTATAGTCACCCTCGTCTTCCATAGGTTGAAAAAGACCCACTGTATTAAAAACCCGTCGGTGTATTACACAAGTTACTATCAATATACTTAGGAAGCGCACCTTAAATTGAAAAACGTTCAGTACATCATTAATTTAATGACATGGGAAATGAATAGCATGAAAGTATGTGCTAAAACTAGTCATAATGCCTTACCATTTCGTTTTGGAAACCAGTAAATCAGGCAAAGAACCTAGGAGTGGCGAGCCACATAAGATTGTAGTGTGCAGTGGTAGATCTGACGCAATATTGAGTCAAGCGACAGCCATGCCGCTTATCACCAAAGGTGAGTTGCAGTAACTGGGTCCTTTGTGAGTTTTGCTAATCCGTTAACTTTAGTTTTCAGGCAACAATTTTGAGTGACTGGATTGGGAACCGCAACCACTTTCAGGCTGTGGTCAATCCGGATAACCGCATCCGCGTTTAAAATCATGTATCCATTCCCAGTGTCAAAGTAATTGCTTGGTAGAGTTACAGCATATCCACAAGTTAGGAGAAACTTGTCTAGATTTTATTACAAGGACAATGACGCAATCACATCATTGTCTATGGAAGAAACAGGGCAAGTAAGAATGTTTTGCGATACTGGTGTGCGACATCAAATCAGTGGTCAATGAAACAAGTGGACCTAACGGTGAGCATTCTTTCAGGCTGTGCCCTGGTATTCCCTTCCAAATACTTAAAATTTGAAAAGAAATTACTTTTGTAACATGCCACTCGATATTTCAGGTACTGGATAAAAAGAGAATATTAGTTAAATTGCCTAGTATTTCTAATCACAGAAGAAGAGGACTAATCACTCCTCTTGCAATGAAATCAACAACTGATTATCCCGGTTCATGATCAAAACATTCATCTATCTTGGTGAACATTCCTGAGACGAACCAGGAGATCCAGTGACTAGTGGTCTTTAAAATCATGACATCGGAAATCAATTTAATCTGTTAATCGAGTTTAGAAGCGTTTGCAAATGTTTCACCACCAGTCGAGGTGACATCGTCATGGCTTACAAAGTGGTTGCTTGACAAGAACTGAAGATTTTACCTAGCGATGAAGTGCTTGCAAACAAAACGCCGAGCTCAGCGAATACGTGACAATGAATTTAGTTCACCTACGCTGCAAGGAAAGAACGTCAATACTTTACCAACCACGAAATCGATTATTCAACCGACTCGACAAAATGTTAAAGACAAACAGTGACCGTTTGGCCAAAACGCATTTCAGGAGACAGTAGGATAAAATGAATTTTAGAAAGACATATGTGAAGTAAAACTATGGTTTGTTATACAGCACCAGAAAGGTGAAGGTCAGAACGACAAATTACGTCCAGCTACGAAAAAAATCGATCAGGAGGACACTGCACCTTGACATGGTGTGATGGCTTGCGTACCTCCGTTACCCTGCGAGCTTTACAGGAGGGCTCTTCAAGGTTGCACATCCAATCATGTCTGAAAGCCAGACAAAGTTCTGTCTCACAAGGCCAGCTGCTTGGGCACCTCCTGGCTACTTTTGTCTGTCCACTTTTACCCTTGGATAGGTCACTCCAGCGAATAAGCACCGGGAGGAGTAGTTTACCGGTGAAAACACCCCGCTAGATGAACGTAGAAGTGAGGTACCTGGGACTTCCTCTTGATGGTATGAGAAATCTTCGCACTTCATTGGACAGCTACCACCCACCCAAGCTGGATAGAACCCAGCCAATAAGATGTGTCCCGTCCACGTTCCACTTGTGTCATTGGGTGCATGGGACTGAGGATCAATACCGAAACGTGGTTTTCAGTTTCAGTCTTTACAACCATCAACCACAAACCTTTGTGTGCCGGTTTTGGCTGCTCCTTTGGATTTAACAGGAGAAAGACAGGAAAATCGAAAGTGGAGTCGAAGAAAAAATTGAGAATTTCGGTGGTCTAAGGTTGTAAGGAAATTAAGAAGATGCAAGAACGCCACGGGTTGCGACAATCAGTCACATCGCTCAATGTCTCTAACCAACGGTGACCGTGAACTCGGGGTCCCCATGCAGAGAGCTTAACGAAAGCTATGTGACCCAGATTCCTGGTTAGGGTTTTCATACCATCGGGCGAGGTCTTAGTTTGACAACACTAGGCTTTTTTTCCATCGAACACCTCTCTCGGCAAATATCGCTCGCCACTGCAACCTTTTTGGTGACATGCGTAACACGTCCCAACCAGCGTAATCTATGAAGGTCGACCACTTGCTCCAGTGGAGCACCGCGATTATTTAAAACTCTACGTCTTACCTCAGAATTGCTTGTCCCGGTTCCCCACCGAATTCGAGCAATGTAGTATAGATAGCGNACACCATGATGACCGAGCATCTGAGACGCATAGCGGCACTGGACAAACTGCTGCAGCATACTCAACCCTTCATAGAGAGTCAGAGGTTACGACGGAGCCACAGATGTCTCAAGTTAGTAAATACCAACCGAGCCTTCTGCGGGTGTGCCAACTGTTAATCTGTGATGCGACCGCCAGGTGAGATATAGCTGCCCAGATAGCAGAACTTGTCTACTTCCTTTCACTACCCCAATTGGAGTGAAGTTGAGGGCTGGACCAACCCAACAACATTTTAATTTTTGAAGGTGCAAAACGCATACCGAACATGGCTACACTAGCACTCAAACTAGCAAAAAAGTATGCATCTTACCTGGATCTTCACTTAGCAGCATAATGTAGTCGGAATGCTACAGATCAAAAAGTCTACCGCCTGGGAGCAAATTAACGGCACTATCGTCGTACGAAGATATCATCATCACCATCGTACAGCGAAATACAGTGAGGCGAACTTCATTGACCGCTGCCAAACTCGCAGTGCTAGTGGTAAAATCTAAGGTGAATAGGGATTGGATCTATTTTGAGGGAGGGAGAAGAAGATGAGCCACTATGGTCAACACACAGAGTATGCAATCGAACTCTGCATACATACCGTTTCAAGCATTCTGACCTGATAAGAAACGACAACAAGAACGCCACTGCTGCCGGTTCGCCGCCATATCCTTCAATGTCTCCAACTAACCAGTTGTGGAATCTTTCGGTCCTCAACCTGGAAGACGAGAGACACCTACTCTACCTAATGGCTATGTGCATTTCTTCATGCCTCGTCTCCACGTCATCTGTTGACTTCCACGTGGTTTCCTCCAGCCCAGATTAGCTACAGCGAATAAAGCGCGGTGAGGAAGAAGACGGCTGGGCATACGCAATACGCGCCCTAGCCAGTGAAGCCTAGCAATCTGAATTCGGTATGCTAGCAGGTTTATACGTGACAGACTTCCAAACACTTACCTCCACGTTACTAACCCGTTCGCGCCGTCCAACATGGGCTAAACTACGTAAACCCGATAATCGAAAACTTCTAGTCGACGGATATCTTCTACTCGCAAATTCAGGGTCTCACAGCCATAAAGCACGAACTTCTAGTCGACGGATATCTTCTACTCGCAAATTCAAGGTCTCACAACCATAAAGCAGGACTGAGCAAACGCTAGCGCCATATACACGACCTTCAAACTTCAGTGAAACGTCGTGTCTACGCCAAAGATGTTTCAGTCCTGCTTATGCTGCTGGAGCCTTGGAAATGGGGGCGGTTATCTCCTTTGCTGCACTACCGTCATTGGTCACGCAACTACCTAAGTAGGAAAAGTAATCCACCACAACTAAATCCTGGCCATTTAGTGTCAGAGTGGGAGTAGACGAAACCCAGTCCTGCGACATCACTTTGTACTTTGAAGCTATAAAGCACATACCGAATGTGGCCACTGCACTTGTTAATCTATTAAGTGCACTTTGCACGTCCTCCATATATTCGAACAGACACAGAACAGATGTCATCGGCGTACTCCAAATCGCATAGCTTTTCTCCAACTGTCCATTCAATACCTACGTCTTGGAGTCTCCTTAGTACGCTCTCCAGTATTTCGTCTACGACGAAATTGAACAGGAACGGCGAAAGAGGGCACCCTTGACGAACAGCCTACTTAGTTCGTCGTAGACCCTTACACGACTGGAGGTATGTGAGTACAGCGACCTCAGTAGGTTAAGGTACTTCTGGGGCATTCCTCTTGAAAGAAGGCAGCCCATCAGAGCTTTGCGGTCAACTGAGTCGAAGGCTCCTTTCAGGTCAAGGAACACTGCGATTGTTGGCCGACGGTGAGTATGAAGCAGCACGAAGATAGAACTGTCTCCATAATGAAAGCAATGAAAAACTAATTAGGATCCGACTATTAGTACGGTGAGATCGGAAAATTGAAATAAACTTCTTGGGAGAACCACGTTTCGGTATTGATCCTCAGTCCCATGCACCCAATGACACAAGTGGAACGTGGACGGGACACATCTTATTGGCTGGGTTCTATCCAGCTTGGGTGGGTGGTAGCTGTCCAATGAAGTGCGAAGATTTCTCATACCATCAAGAGGAAGTCCCAGGTACCTCACTTCTACGTTCATCTAGCGGGGTGTTTTCACCGGTAAACTACTCCTCCCGGTGCTTATTCGCTGGAGTGACCTATCCAAGGGTAAAAGTGGACAGACAAAAGTAGCCAGGAGGTGCCCAAGCAGCTGGCCTTGTGAGACAGAACTTTGTCTGGCTTTCAGACATGATTGGATGTGCAACCTTGAAGAGCCCTCCTGTAAAGCTCGCAGGGTAACGGAAGTACGTAAGCCATCACATCGCGTCAAGCTGCATTCTTGTCGTTATGACGCACACGCAGACCACTCAACCGACAACTTATTAGGAGGATTAAACCACAACGACGAGACTGCACCTTGACGTGGTGTGATGGCTGGCGTGTCTCAATGATCCTGCGAGCTGTACAGGATGGCTTTTCACAGCCGTAGATCCAATCATGCCTGAAAGCTCAACGGGTAGAGGCGAGACAAATCTCTGTCTCACAAAGCCAGCTGCTTGGGCACCTACTGACTTCCATACTTCTATCCAAACGCGCCGCTGGAGAGGCCAGTCCAACAAATAAACACAGTGAGGGGCAGTTTACCGGTCGAAAAAAACCCGCTAGATGGACGTAGGAGCGGGGTATCTGGGGCTCCCTCTCGACGGTGGGAGAAATCTTCGCACCTCATTGGACAGCTACCGCCCACCCAAGCTGGGCAGCCCCCGGCCAATAAGGTGTTGCCCCGTCCACGTTCCGCTTGTCTCATTGGGTGCATGAGGCTGAGGGCTGATCCCGAAAAGCGGACTGATAATCAACGCACCAGCGAACAACAAACTCAACCGAAATTCAAAGGCCTTGCGTGACGGGTCTCGAGAAGCTCCGACACGGATGCCTCGTTCACGCTCCAGCGTTGGATTTACGCCCCACTGCCTTGTGGGTCAAACTCCTGAGACAAACGCTCCGGTTAGGGTTCCAAAAGAAAAGCCCTTCGTCGGTGTGGGCTACCGCGAATTATGTCGCGCCCTAAAGTCTTAGGCACCCATTTGGAAAATCATCCTTCCCATCTGTCTGGTTCTTCTTCTGAACCCCGAATAATCCCAGATGCCTCCTGTCTACACCACTCATCGAATATCACTCAGCGTTTTACCATCAAGGCCAGAGATTCAGAAGCTATAAGATTTTTAAAGCCAAAACCCTTTTTTTTACTTAGCCGCGTTCAATGTCCGCAGGCTCTATCAGATTGGCCAACAAGCTGCCCTGGCTAGAAACCTCGATACGTTCAATGTAGATGTATGCTGTCCTTGGAACACGCATACAAGACCCCACTTCCATTATCTCTCTGCGTTCTGCTGATCCAACCTCAACCTCACGCTTCGCCCTTCGTGTCAGGCGATTCGGCATCCGAAGCTCGCGGTGTTGCTGGTGTCGGGATTGCACTAAGTGCCAAGGCTGAGCGCTCGCTTCTTGACTGGATCCCAGTCAGTAGCCGATTGTGCGC
The DNA here is from genome assembly GCA_900618425.1 of Echinostoma caproni. Classification (NCBI taxonomy): domain Eukaryota; kingdom Metazoa; phylum Platyhelminthes; class Trematoda; order Plagiorchiida; family Echinostomatidae; genus Echinostoma; species Echinostoma caproni. Next base: position 33,423 of record UZAN01042267.1, read on the forward strand.
TGTACGTCTCAACGGTTCAGCATGGGTCAACAGCTACAGAACGGAGCGTCTTTGCTTATTCGTCGTATCACCGTATGCACCGACCGATTGCAGTGCACCTGAAATGAAGGATGAATACTACAAGGATCTTTCCCAGCTACTCCAAAGTGCTCAGTGAACGGACGTCGTAGTAGTCGCCGGAGACTTCAATGCTCAAGTGGGATACCTGGACGAATCAGAAAGGCTTCTTGGCGGATCACATGCAACCCCAGTTAACCGGACGGACAACGTAGATCGCCTACTTCAATTCTGCACGGACCATGGTTTGTTCCTATCAAACACGAAATTATCGCACAAGAAACGCCTTCGACTCACATGGAAATCGCCAACCTCAAAACTGCGCTGGACCCAAATTGACCACATTGCCATCAGTTACCGCTGGAGGGGATCAATTCAAGAGAAGTGAAGAAGATGGAGAAGAGATGGAAAAAGCTGCGGCTATTGGTAATAGTTGTAACCTTTTCCATCTAATTAGGAATACGGGCCCTAGGAAAATAGGTGTAAATGAGGTAATTAAGGAATCCGANAATCCGATGACACAATCACGATCAGCAACGTGGTCTTGATCGTTGGGCTGAACACTTCAAGGCTCGGTTCAACTGGCCCCCATCGACGTCTTATTTTACACTCTCCGCCTCGACTGGACAAATACTCCCAGTTGATACTAGTCCTCCATCTGAACTGGAGGTTTCTCGGGAAATAAGCTATCTCAAGAGGCATAAGGCCTCTGGCCTTGTTGATCACCGAACTCTGTAGAAAAGGAACTCAAACCCATTTAGTTATGCCTTAATCGACAGAATTAAACGGCTGCTATGCTCTACTGTGGTAGACTGCAGATTGCGGCTGCAAAATGCGAGACGCATATCGTGAAATACGGTCAACCGGAGACGGATCTGATTGATGGCAGAAAAATGCAAAACCAGAAATCGATCGGTTAGCTTACCCCACGTAATTCCTTTGGATCTGGACACAGTTGACGAAGAAGACTCAGAGTGGTGCGTTGCAGTAACTCGACATCAGCCGTTGGTTCCGGAAACGAATGCATTCGACTGGCTTTTGTACAGATTCCATGGCCTGAGGAGGAAGGAACGGAGAGCAGACAGCGTGTAAAACGATTAATAGAGGAATGCTTGATGTATTTTTTGGATTGCTGGGAATTGCCGGTGAACACGACGTACAAGAGAGAGTATCATGCTCTGCCCATCCTCGAGCAGCAGACGATGAACGTCTGTGGAATCGAGAGGTATTATTACTATTATTTTTATTATTTACACCAATCTTTACAGATACGGCGCCAAAGATAACCGTGTGTGAACGAAAAAATATAGGTACAAAAACGGGGAAAATAAAACAGTCAACTTCGAAAGATATGCAGGTTAGTGAGAACGAGTAACAGTGAAATTATGATAAAACAACAGATTTATAAATGAAATTTCGTAGAATACTAACTTTCTTAACGGAATATATTGAATGAGATATTCTGGATAGAATGAGTGAATTACAATAGTCTTGTAAACTGCACACTGCCTTAGTTCGTACTTCTAACACAAAGAAGCGGTGTAAGTAATATTGAAGTGATCTATTTATTCGGACTCTCAGGAAATCGAGTTAAATCAAATCTTTTGGGAAATAACAGACAAAACAAAAATCACCATCACTACAACATTT
>UZAN01042268.1:4891-22691 GCA_900618425.1 Echinostoma caproni
CCAGTGCTTGCAAAAGTTATACACAATACAATACAATACAAACGCAAAACACAATTCCAATCAAATGACAACATCCCACGTGAAACAGATTTTATAGCAAACAGGATTACATCGAAACAATTATCTGCCCAAATAGCCATAGCCCTCTCGGGAATGATTAGTCCTCAATTATAAACTATTCAGTTTACGTCTTACGGATGCAATGTAAACGCTATTCTGAACTCCACCTAAATCAATAACAGTATGTCGGTAATAGTAACCATTTTGAATTAAAAGCAAAACCTTTTTTCTGCATGTTCTGTACAGCCTTTGGTCAGCCACAAATCCTTTCCGTAAATTTGAGTGTTCAATCTTGTACTCAGTAAAACAAAGTATTACAGATTTGATATTTCTAAGATTTTACTTAAGATGAAATGGCTGCATATAATAATTGAATTTCTGATCGTTTCAATCAGACTTCAATGACAGTGATATTTTTGTACATTGTTTCTGTCATCATCGTGCTGATGGTCAAGTAACTGAAGTCATCAAACTATTAACCTGGCTATCCGAGTCTGAATCCGGCTATCAAGACCCATTTTCCCTGATTCGATATTTCCTCCTCCAGCCTTTTTTGTGACCTTGACCCTCTTCCTGAAATGTGACTAAACGCTTGTTTATTGAATAAATAAAAAGTCGTTAAAAAATTTAGAGATATTTATGTGATCCAACACAGAATAGTACTCATGCATGGAATAGAATATGAGGCTTGACGGTTGACATTAAATAAAGTTTCGCTGACAAAGTTGAAACAGTGATAATACAGAGCAAACATGAAGTCTTCTCCAGTAACTGTCTGTTTCTGACTAGACCTGTAGTGAATTGTGACCCTACATAGAAGCTCATCCTGGGAGACAAGAGTTTTCAAAAAATGAGAGCAAAAGAGAAAGTGTTTTCACCCTTAATCTCCACTACGATAAATCGATTAGCAGCTTCGTTTTTCCAAATGGTTATGACTATCGGGGCCATTGATTGCTTTATAGCATTTTCTTAGCCCTAGATACCAGGGTCAAACTTTGCGATCAGAAATGAGGTATGTGCAGAAGATTTCCGGGGTCACATACGTCGATTCTAGTCTTCAGAACAGTTCAGCTTGTAACCTTTCACAGGAAACCGGGCGTCATATATCATCCGAAATGGCTGGAATAACACCTCATTACTTTCCCTTCTAGCTCATCTATATGAGCGACGGGGAGACTAATAAATCAATATCAAGAGTGCATGAAGGAACAGGTCTTGAAAATAAACTTTACTTTGGTTGGACAAAAATGACATACGGTGAATAAATTCCAACCGGTTATGACTGAACAAAGCTTCATTTGAACGCTGATGAATTGGAACTCCTATGAAACAAATTACCATAAACAGGTTCATGAAAGCATCTGCTTCTACCATAGCAGAAGTGATATAAATTTCGACATATCGAGCTGCTCCTTATTTTCTAATAAACCAGCTAGTTGAATCGCTTGACCATTTATGATCACCATGCCGCCAAACCGAGTTTTGCCCTGTGCCCATTATGGTAAAGGCTGACCAGTGTGTGTTATGACGGATTATCCGGTCGAGAAACCAGAAACTCTCCCTAAGTGCTTTTATTCACCACTGACGAAACTATACCGTAAATTTTGATAAAGAATCGATGAATCCCCAAGAATGAGCTGGACACTTTCCTTCTGGGTTTTCCTTTTGGTGAATTTTATTTTTGTTCCAAGCAGCTGTCTCAATAATCCATGACACTTCATATCCGAAAATCGGCAAATTTACGAAAAATATTTTAAAAACATTCTGTGTTAACTCGAAACGGGCTATCATCAGTAGGCATGCCCAGCAAAATGCCAACATTATTTGTGCCTCAAGTACAGCGTTGGATTGGATTTGTCCTGGCTTTTTCATTGTTTAACGTGTTTCCCGAAAATTTGGAATCACATAACATGGGATTTTTTATTAGACTCTAAAAAACGGATATTACTAGCACATGCGTACACAGAAACTAAAATAGTGGTCATTATGACCAAGTGAATATATAAGCTTAAAAAGCCAAACGAAAACTTTTCCTGAAAAACATTTTCAATTCCTTTACCGATGAGTATGTAATTTCGAATGCGTCGAACTATGGAACAGATGTCTCAATCTCAATGTTCACATGACTGGGTTCGCTATGCTGTTCAGGATGCCATCCACTCCCGAGCTACGCTGTGTATCTCGGAATGACAGAAAGGACAACAAATCTGTTATGATATTTTTTTAAAGAATATGGCTCTTATGTTTATTTTTCCGACGAAAGCTACCATTAAAAAATGCTTTTAGCCTGAAGAATGGTGGCTGTTTTATACTCTCTTCCTCCTGAGATATAGGCATGTCAATTCTCCCTAATTAATCGATAGAGTTCTATGAAGTACCATGCATTTTGTTGGTCACACATTTTTACAGAGTGAATCAATAGGATAGCTTATATGCAACTCATCGGGAGACATTAAAAATAACTAAAGGATTAGGTCCTAGGTATATCTCGCCACTGCCTCCAGCTGTAAAATTATTTTAATACTTGATGAAATCGTCCATTCAAAAATAAGTGTTTGTTTCATCAGCTGTTATAAAGCAGAACCGGAAGATGGCTCACAAGAAACCATGTGAATCCCGGTTCTGTTGTGTTCAAGAAAGCTGAATGAAAGTTATTCATAGTCGATCGCGGTTTGAACTACAAATGTAAATGTTTGATTCCCCATCCGATAAACGAACATTTTTCGCGGTTTCGAAAAGTCACCTACGTGGTTTTCTTAATCTGGGTATCATCGTTGCCCATCAGCGCGATTAGCTCCGAACTCAAAGTCATCAAAATTCAGGGATCTTTTGAAGCTACGCAATGAATCTCATGCTTGAGGTGCAAATACAAATAGGTGCGGATTAACGATGAACACTTTCGCACATTCCTGAATGATTCGTAATGAATTCCCATGTAGGAGTTCACTGCTAAATGGCATTGTACGGGAACCAGATGAATGACTACAAGAAAGTAAAGGGTTTACTCTATTCAACCAATTTATCCATATGCGTAAGCAGTACATCATCCTCAGGCGATCAGGAAAGGTCTTTAGATTGACAAGTACACAAACACCACACAAACCAAGTCACAGTGAATCAGCTGCTCCTGTTTATTCGCACTTTTGCAATAACAGTTGATACCCTAAATCCGATTGTATAATTCAGTCAATCACAATCGTTTCGGTTCGCTAATATCTATGCTTACTCTTTACTTGCATTCATATATAAGCTAAACAGCAGGTTTATCAGGTGAACATGTTTAATAAAACAAACAACTACTTAGATTAGAATTTTTCCCAACAAAGTAATAGGGGTGCAGTTTAACTTCAAGTACTCACTAGCTTCAGTTTATTTGACGTCATCTTCGTTGGTAAACTTTCTGATTCCCACAGAACAAAGAATTAATACCGTGTGACAGCAAATCCGCATTAAAAATTCCTGTGATTCCCAACATCCAGAGACAATCAACTTTCTACAGGATTTCAATTCGAGAAGCAGAGTGCTTAACAGCAATAACACCTCTATGGATACCTGCTTTAAATAATAAAAACACGATTTCGAAACCTGACAAAGACGGGGGAGTGGCAACATCGGATCGTAAATATTACTTGGCAAAATTGATGACAATTCTAAACGACAGAAACAAGTTAACGAATGACGAAAAGAGAAAGTAAGGTCAGTGGCAATAGTACATTTTGTTAAATAATTCAAAACTTTGAAAGATGAAAATTACATAACGAAATCTGATAACGAACAGCTAAAACCAATAGAGACTCATATCCCGAAACTTACTGGGCTACCAAAAGTTCACAAAGCAGAAACGCTATTACAACCGATGCTACATTTTCAAACATTTCCTTTTCACTCAAGTGATGATGTTTAGCAAAAATCTTCGAACCGATCGGGAAGAAAGTCTGCCAATATANGCCTAAAAGATACTTTCGAATTTGTAGATCGAATTCAAGAGCTAGAGGATAAAGCCCTGACAATTACCTCAATAGACAAAATCTCCTTCTACAAAAGTGCCATTGTTTGAAACGGTCTTTTGTTTGTCCATACATTGATGAAGAAATTATTCAAATTAAGACTCCCACTGAAAACCTGTAGGAACTATTATTGCACTTCTCTTTTCAAGGTGCAATTTATAGACGGACAAACGGTGTAACCTTGGGTTTCCCACTTGACCACCTTCTAGCAGATAGGTTCATGGGCAAACTGGAAGACATTGAACTGTAGCATATCTTTCACCAACTTCAACTTTGCGATGGTTGAACTAGATCCTATTTAACAATAAATGAACTCGGTTAACCATCTCCTGTATCACACATCGGCTGATTTAGCGACATTAAACCAGTACCCAAAGTTCTGCATTGTGCTCGAAAGTGCGACGCACCTGCTGTTTATTGGTTTTCACCTATGTTTGTTGACTCAAATGCTACTACCGGATAGCGTCTTGTAACGTGTTCTTTCAATACCTGAAGAACTTTATGTTTATTTTCAATGAAATAATGGCCATCGAAAGATATCTAGCTATCCGGAAGAATGATCTTTTTACACATGACACACAAAACCTACCGATGAAATCAGTGAAGTCGCAAAAGCGCTACTGGTGTACAAAATACGAAACCGGAACAAGTATAGTTCCATTCTATCTGGACTTCTAGAGTTTGTTTTTTCCGGTAGTACAGCGGTATAAAAGATGACCACCTGATTTTCTTGAACTTTTTTTAAGTCTGATATTTACATCGGTGCACTATGCCTACGAGTGTCAGTTGACCCTTGGTTGTAAGTGGGAAGAAGCATGCGATAGCTATCCGCATCCGGTTCGGTTTGAGATAACTTCAGATACACAACAAGTTTTTTCCTAACTCTCGATGGGTGGTATGCCAGCAATTCTAGCGTTTGCATGTTGAAAGTATTAGATAAACTAATATTTTTAGTCTCATTGTGGATAAAATGGTGCTATGTAATAGATGCATAACGTTGTCTTTTGCATGGTTCAGTCACATCTGATAAATGGTCCGTTACACAACGATATCTGTGGGGGAACTACATTTCAATCTCATCATCCTTCAAACGGGAATCTGGGTTTCATTGTCCATATCGTACACTGACATTATTTTCAACAGTTTTGGTCTCAACGCACACTAACCTGTAAGGACTCACTTCAACGAAAGGCGCACCTCAAATGTTTAATACGTCGGATCACTAGGAATGAGGTAAATTTCCAGATTCACAAGTGTAATGAGCACATTGAAATCGTACTGTTCTGGAGATCCCGCTATATTACAAAGAGTTATTTAGTTTAATGAGAAATGTAAGCCGCTCTCCAGTGGTGAAACTGTGACTGTTTCAAAGATGTTTAATGTGCAACAAAATCCCGTTTCTAGAACGCAACCAATTTGTCTTTCAGAGTGACAACTCTCAAATACCCCAATGTCAAAACGTCCAACTGTTCAAACCACATAAGGGCATTTGATGCATATTTTGAGCGTTTAGATCTTTATCTCATCGAGTAATGGTGAATCGTCGCAAAAGGAATGCTTCAAAAAAATCAGCACAAATAGCGGAACTGAAAAGTACACTTGCAAGCCATTGAGAGAGAAATTCTCAAGGTTACATTGGAAGCTCATAAGATAGTACACCACACAGAGTTATTCCTATCGCTATTAACAACCCTGGTTCAACTAAATACCAATTACTTTTACTTTTAATACACTTTCCATCCTATCAGGTCATTCGGACACCTACCTTTTGATTTCTGCAGTCCGGAGGACTGTTTCAGTCGACCGGATAGACTCGTGCATGAATTACCCCAGTTAAGTGGATGTTTAAATTTTACCGACCTTGTACACAGAGAAACAGATTGCTGAGTTCGCACACTTCACAGATGACGTATGTTCACCAAGTCTAAACAATTTGGTGCTATATGATTTTCATTTTATTGGTCGTCAACTAATCTAAACATCTTCAATCGATACTTGAAACCCGCTTTCCCTTGAGATTAGATTAATGATGCTTTGACCTTGGACCCTTTAATTCTCTCATCGATTTTGTAAAAATTCATTAACAAAACTAAACTTTTTCCGAATGTTTCGTTCACGCGTACGTATTAGTGGAAATAACTTGCACAATACAGGTCTCCGATTATCAAACTGCTTATACTATGCCGTGTTGTCATCTGACGCAACATCCAAGTCATTCTTCGCTGTTTGATTCCGTTGTTTATATACTTCAATTTTCTACATCACACCATGACCTAGTTTAAAGTAATTCTCCAAACCTGGAGCGTTATTCAGCCTTAGTAGGCAAATATTCCCTGCCAAACACACACAAAACACTTTCCCCTTATCGCAAGTTATAAAAAGGTAAAAATCAATGAACGTAAACATGCAAAACGTGTAAACGTTGAAAAACATTCAATATTTTGTATAGCTGCCTTATGGCTATCTTATACGGGGAAGAAGTTCTGTAAAACATGTGCGTTCGCATATACGTTGTTCCATATGGCCTGTTCGCCGAGCTTGGTAATTTGTTTGCAAACGTTTCATCACCAGCCGAGGTGACATCATCAGTGCTTCTTCCGAACAAGATTCTAACAGAATCTTTTGTGGCTCTGTGGATGATTACTTTTGAAGTTTGAGATTTGATCGATATGCGTTGCCTTGCGGCAGACCGTCGTTTCCAGTTTTCCTAATGTCATTCTGATGATCAAGATGTCAAAAATGCCAGTTGTTTATTTTTCGCCGTCTCCATTGTGGAACTGATGTCATTTAATGTATTATTGATGATTTTGTGTTCTTTATAGTTCCGACTTCTTCAAGATGACGAATTTGTCATCAACATATCGGAGCCAAAGTTTTGGTATGATTCTTGGTAGTACCTCCTTCTCCAGCTTCTGCATCACGGCTTCGGCTACGAATCCAGAAATTGGTGATCCCGTTGGTGTTCCTTACAGCTGTTCCTAGATTTCATCCTCGAATTTGAAGTATGTTTGCATGCATATTTCCATGTGTTGGTAAATTGCAGCTGGTTCCATTGGTTAGTTTGGTGGTGCTCAGTTATTAATTCCCATAACGTGGATCTTGCGAGGTTCAACTCGATCGAAGTGAACAAAGCGGTGATGTCGAACGATACCATTATCTCGTCTTCTTGGATGTGTTGTGTGTGTTCTGTTGTGTTGCTGTGCCATTTTAATCCTTTAATTTGCGACCACTGGGACTAACTATGTCCGGAGATACCAATTGAGACAAGAAAAAGGTTCGTCATTCTGATGTGATATCCCGTTAAACCTAATAAACAAAATTTTAACAATTTTTATATCTCATCTTACGATATTCCGCACTAGGTTTCACACCATATCAAATCATTCATTACAGTTAGTATAAGCAAGAAAATCTTAGGATACATGCATGATTGTATAACTTTCCTGACAGTTTAACTTGTTTCATGTTTAATCCTCTGATGGATTAACTGATTGTTCATAAAACTACAATTCACAGCCCACTGGTATAGTTTGACAGTTCTAGCGAAATGAGACAAAACTACTCGGACGCTTGACGCTTTTAACCGAATTGGGATGACACAATTAGTATGTCTAACACCCCAGCTGGCCTTTGGTTGTGAGCTGGACCATCCTCGGGCAATAAAACAACTAGTGTGGATTTTTCACTAGCAATTTCATGGTTCATCAGCTTCAAAATTCTACCTGATATTCCAGATGAACATTTGTTATGACCTTGCCAGCAAGTGATTAAATGTATCGTTTTTAACTGTAACCCATGTTGAGTGACAAAATCGATTCGACTCTGTGAAACTGTTTCTGAAAATGGTGTTCTATATCTTTCGTGATGAGCTCCGTTAGTCTCACGACAAAAACTGTCTCGATGGGGTCGAGTCATCGTTGTACTCTCTTATTCCCTAAGATCCGTCTGCCTCTCGGTGAATTATGATGTTTCAGGGAACTATTCAGCTCGTTTTATTTTTGTTTGTTGCCTGAACTTTGGATCCTTCGTCCATAGTATTACTAAAACACATTACAGACAAGACATCGTTGCTCATTCCTGTACTTTGAATCTTTCAAATTTCAGCCAAACAATGCTTAAATTCAGTCAAACACTGGAGTCTCAATAGCTTACGAATTGACATAGTGTACAAAAGAAAGCGCTAAGGAAGGAAACAAGTTTGACGTTATAGTGCAGAAAAAATAAACCAGAAAAGTGCTCCCTTAAGATATGATTGAAGTTACCGTACAGCTAACTAATAGATAGGCAAGATAAAAAATGTAATTGTTTTTTATATGGGTGTACGCAAAGGCGGGGATAGAACTTTTGAACAAGTTCATGGATTTGACACACCTCTCGTGTGTTCAAGATGCAAACAATGTGTTCTTAAGAATTAGATCGAAAATGAGTAAAAAATATTGTTTTCCCACAATTGATCCTTCTACACCAACTTTTGCTAAACTTACTTCCATTCCCGGCTTTTTGATAAAGATTATTATTATCGAAAATTACCAACTCTAAATCCAATAGAAAGTGACTATCTCCAGGAGGACTCGTATTTAAGAAAGCATGCTTGAGGTATTTTCCAACCACGTAAGAATGTCCTCATCCGTCACATTTTTCATCAATCGTGTGATGAAAAGGCATGCGATAACTTGTCGGCCACTTGCGGTTTGTGCTTCCGTACGGGTTACGTTTCCCATAGCATATGCTGAAACTAAACAGTAAAATATGCAGCTATGCTAGTTGTTTTCCAAACGAAAAGGTTTTGAAATAAATCTTGTTTATTGAACCTTTATTTCTTAACACGTTCCTCTTGGCAACTGCTTTGCACACACGGTAATGGCGATGATCGATGCGGGTTGGTGGTAATGGTACTGTAGTCAGAGTCTATGATTACCGCGCTCTTGGCCCGCGGCACCCCTGATCAAATCCCAAGAGAGCCACTCAACCTCAAAGCCAAGTATCTGCGTTTGCATCTGACTGAATGCTAAGGTTATCTGTTTAGAACTTTATATATTTCGATGCTCCAAGTTCTAAGGCTTAGATCGTCGCTCTCCATAACCGAGCACCAGGTGTTCATCATTATGGAGCTCACTTTAAACTCATAGTGCTTTGATCATTTATTTAACCACGCATGATCCTTGCTATTGTTATAATTTACCAGTACTGAGTGTTCAACGACCGATCAGGAACGTGAACTCCGGACCCCTCTTACGGAACCCTTGTGTTACCGCCGTTCCAACCAGCTCACATCCGGACTGTCAGCAATTTACTTGTATAACCAGGGAACCAACTGTGATCCGCCTCATGAACTGATCTACAATAATTGAAGAACTACATCAGATTGGGCAATGGTATTCAAGTGGTTAATGTCATCAAACTAGCTACCCTGAATTTTCGTGTCCTAACGGCGAAAGCACCACTCATCTTCCGCATTTCTCTATTTCTCCAGTTAGCGTTTATGTGACCTTCCAGAAAACTGACTGCATATTTTTCTACTCAATGTATAAAAAGAAAGTATATATGTACATCTATGTCCGAACGAGCTTTAAAAGATCATTCTGGTCAGCCCCGTGGTTAGTTGGTTAGCACATTGGTAACGCCTAGGTCGTCCATGTGACAGGTTCAGAGTTCGCATCCCGGAGCGGTCGTTAGGATTGCCGGACTGATGATCTTTTACAACAGTATAACGCAGGTCTAATGATTTAGGGGTTTACGTTTAAATGGTTGGTATGGGGATTTTGCACGAAGTCTGTAGGTACACAGTTAAAACTAACATTTTCATTTGTCATATGCTACAGTGGGATGTGTAGTAATATTTATAAGCTGTTTATTCATTAGCGCCTCATTGTAAATAACTATCATTTATATGTGAAATGAATTGTAATGCATTATTACTGGTCCGTGTGCCATGTTCAATTGCAAAATTTTACAGTAGCCTGTTTTTTCCGGGATCTGGATTACTACAGAAATCACATGCGACGAACAGATAAACATTATGCTTGCATTGAGAATTAGATTGCTCTCATTTCACTCAAATGATTTCAATATATTTCAGTAGTATGGGCTCCAGTACCTGCTACGTGATTCACCGCGTAGCATATCACAAGGAAAATCATGACCTATCACGCATTCGATTACTCAGTAAGTGATTCAGTTATCATGTTTCGTAGGTTGACATTGCCGGTTCAGCACCACTGTGCTATGCCGCATCGTTCGATATTGAGGCTCTAAGTCCACTAATTTTGCTTTGAACCAACTAAGGATATCCTGAATTGTCAGCTGCAAGTTTAAGGAATTGTCAAAACCCTTCTTTTGTCGCTTGAAAATTTCTCAAATTTGAAGCAGACAAATGAGGATACCCTTGGCTGGCAAGGTAAAATTAGTGGACATATGTAGAACATCAATCCCGAAAAGCATCGATGCGGAGTCGCACAACACTGATAGAAACCTGCTTGAGAACATTGAAGAAATTCAAATCAAATGAGAGTGTGATTTTTCTACGCCCAGATAAAGGATGCGATGTTGTTAGGATGAATAAGTTTTGCTGTAAAACAAATGCTGTCAACTCTGAATGTTGTCTGGTAGTTCAGAGTGGATTGACTCCTCAACAACAAAAGCAACAACACCAGGGGTTGAAAATACGCCGAAGTACTAGCCATTTAAATTTACCATACTCAACTGTGTGAGCAGTATGAATAGCATATCGCTCTGGCGCTACTTTGATGATAAATGTGTTTGGTGAGTAATTTTGACCGCAATATTTCCCCGTCTATGTTTATGCTATTTCTTATCATCTAATAATGATTACATAAAGTGCATTATGTACGTGTTCAGATACAGTGAAATGATCCAAGGTACATTGTGCAAACCTGTGTTTCTAACTTCCATTCTAACTAGGCCCTTATAAAGAAATATCTCGGTAAACGGTATGAAGTGCAGGATTGATGTTATGTTACTTTATTCCATTTGTCCACCGTCACGAATGTTATGTTAATTCTTTGACGCTATTGTTTTATAGAATAACTTTAAAAATAATCACACCTCCATCAAAGCACCAGCTTTATTGCGTTAGCATTTTCAAAATCTCTGATAGTTCATTACTCTGAACACTACTTAGACACCCTATCCAGTGTCTCACCTAGCAATAAATCTCTACCTCTCTATAACCTTCAACAGAAGACAAAGCCCGCCTCAACTCTCTCAATACATTTTCGTCCCGTGCAACAATTTTAGGACAAATAAAAGTAATTTGCATATATGCAGTAGCTCAATCCAAATCATTAGCAATGATGCAGCAGCCTCAAGGACTTGTGAATCAATATCATAGTTGATTTCGGTGAAATCCGCAAGCGCTTATACTGGCTGTGTAGACAAACATACACACACGCTCATGCCATACCGACACACACACAGTTTGTCTCTATCTTCGTATCAGTCCTATACGCTACAATAGAACGACCCCTCCTATTAATTGCCCTTTCCGAAAACAATGATCCCGTCCTTCTTTTGTTTGTGGAAAGCCCGATTGTAAAACATGTACAAATAACTCCTAATGGGAAATTCGTTCCACTGAATGAAGTCCAGATGGATTTAACCCAGCTTCTTCCTTCAATGAAGTACGAAGACAATAGGAAACAGCTAAAACATTATCAGCAATAAACACGAGAGCAACAACTCAAACAGCAATCGCTAATATTTGCCAGTTAATGATATCGTCTCATTTATCTATCTCGTGGTATGGTGCCGATTGCACCAAACCTTAAACGTGAACATCCCGTTATCCGGTTTACTGTTCCAAAACAGACCCAATATTGCTTGGCCGACCTTCATCTATTGACGTCGAAGAGTTCAATGAATAGTGGTAGCTTTTTGAAGATCACGTCATCAGCGGTGGCACAATAAATGGATAGGTAGCAGTTGTGGACAATTAAGATGAAGAAAGTTTGAATTTTGTGCACCTCGAACCTGACTTACCGCCATGGACAGATATGAAACTTTATTAGTCAATTTAATGGGCTCCACCTATCAAAATACTGAAAATCCACAGTGGATAATGGAAAATCAGGAATCTCAATAAGGAGAGACAGATTATTGTACTCTGATGACACCAACTTAGTGCATTCGAAAAATTACTCGCAGTCGCTGCACTGTCTTAGGGGGCTGTAACCTGGTGATGGAAACAATGAGTTCGAATGACAACCTCAATGCTATGTTAGTGGGTGTCACTTTACATCGAAGATCACTATGTACTGCTCATTCTCGTTAATTTGCTCGCTTACCTGAAGGATAGCCTCTTTAAGAAAATCAGACCGTTCGTTTTACCCATGAATAAGACAACCTCGGTTCACTTACTCGACCATAACTTAATACGGTCTCGCAAATGATTTACTTTCAAAACTATCTGCAATTCTTTAATGTCTGTAAATAATTGCAAAATACTGGAATTTAAAGAAAATAGGAAAAATAATGAAGAATAGGAAAATCACAAACACAGTTTTGTACCTCACGAAAGTGCCATCCCCAGTTAACTGTTTAATCATTTAACAAGTAACAACATTAGATAGGTCTTACTCTATTTTAGGGTCAATTCTGTCTATTTCGGAAGGTCAACAGTTGTGAATCGATTCATGAGATACAGAGAAATTATGGTTTGGGCATGCAGATGCTACTCATCTTATAATGATTCATAAGACTGTAATTTGGCTTTTTTACTTTCTGAAGAAATCACTTGTTTTCAAACACATTTGCGTATGATGAAAAAGAAAGGCGAAAGGAAGAAAAATTTTGCACGAATCAATTTATTTATATCACCTTCCTCTTTTACCTCGTATTCTGCTAGAATGAAGCCTTTGCACTTATGCCAGTCATATACAGCCCAAGGTAACTTCATTAATAACTAACATGGGGTGTTTATCATGGAATGAGTACAAACTGTCGGGCTTTCGGGAACATCGTGAATTGTGCCTATTGCGACTAGGTCTTGTACGTTGATGTTTATTTTCTACTTCTTCTTCGCGACAAAAGAAACATGACAATACTCGATGGAAGCTGATCGATAACGTTTTATATCAGTCATCATTATCATCCACGTAAACTGATACCAAAGGAATCAAACTTCGCTTACTGCTGCCAAATTTACGTATTCAAGGTGATTACAAACGTATACAGTAGAAAAAGTGTGGGTCTCCTTTGTGGGAGAGAAAAGAGAACGGACCGTTTTGTTTGACACAAAGTCCACAGTCTGGTTGTGCAAACACAGCATTTGGACCATTCTGATCCGATAAGGAGTAGCAATCCGAACGCCACTTCTATACTACCCCAGTCTCTCCGATTTGGGGCAAAAAATATAAACGAATATGGTTCCTTTAAAGGAAGCTTTCCCTTGCGGCAGTCTCCCTACGCAAAACATTTTGTGGTTTACCTTTGCTGAAAGTAAATGCTGTGCAGTAACAAAATTTGATATCAAAGTGTGCGTGAACACATATATTGAAGCATGCCATATTCATATATAAAAAATGGTTGTATCCACTGTGATAGTTACTGCGGTAACAACCCTTTCTGACACAAGAGCAGAAACTTACTACCCAAACTGACTGACAGCGGCACAGTTTTAGGGGTTAACTCAGGAAACGATGTGAATTTTCCAGTTTCCAAGATACTTTACACTTCAGTAAGTGATATACCATATTGTGATGTATTGGCATGATTATGGATAATTAAAAACAGGCTTGTTTGTCATTCTGTATTTTGTTTCAGTACGCATTTATAACAATCTTTAATTAAGGATTATAACTAAATTCTACTTTGATTACAGAATACAATTTATATTGGTTTTCTTCGAGGTGTGCACAAGCGCAATTTCCATCATCCACCTGGAACCACCTTATTTCGTTCTTAATGAGACAAAATTTGTTAACCTTGTTATTTGTCTCACTACGGTGGAAAGACTTGAGGAATAAGTTTTAGTTGATCAGACCTCCCGCAAAGCTCATACGAAAGAATGCGTGTTTCGTGTGTTCATGCGGCGATCGGAGGAATATCAAACAAAGCAAAGTTGGTAACATAGCTCTCAAATTCGGCTCATCATTTTGGTCGCTACAGTGGCTAATCGGTTCCGGTCCCAAATATTTTCACTCGAGCTTAGTGGATATGTATGGCGCCTCTCTTTCCACCAGTTGATTTGCAATTATCGTATCCCGTGCACAAATGGTTTAGCTCAATGCTACGGCTTGAAAAGAAAACTGAACACATTTCAAAGTCACGAAATAATATTTCCATAAGCGGAACGGTAAACACACAAGGATATCGTGTGTAACAGAACAAACACAAATTTGTATTCGGTTTACAATGAACATATTATGTACGCCCATTCACCATTGAAAATGAATAATTTATTTATGTGAAGCAATACAGTTCTCGCGTGTATTGTCACATGAATTGCTTTTTATATGAGCTATTTCTTTTATTATATTGAGACAAAAAATAATCTGCACTGTTGCCGCTAAATGATGCGTTAAAAATCGACCTTCGTGAATCATTAATCAGTTTGCCTGGATCTATGATATCGGCTGTTTCGAGGTTTACCTTTACCTTATAAATGAACCATGAAAGTTCGCTACTATCCCGTGAGGAATGTACCAAAAACAAAAGCTAGATATCTCGAATGAAGCAACACACAAAAGCCACATATGCCTTCACTTTAGGTAAACATGTATTCTGCTTATCAAACTTAATAAAAATTGCTAATTCAGAAAACATGAAGCGTGAAACCCCGATAAATTTTGGTTTATGCATACAAATCAGGATGTAATTCTTTTACAACCTGTTGATCGGCAGGCGGGACAGACAGAGTGCAGGGAAGTCTAACAAATATCAGATAGATAGAAGGTGGATGCCGAAAGGAGCGAGTGGCCGTATGGAAACCGAAAGATTATAAATCAAGATGTAATGGATGGTTGCCTAGAATTTTATCGGCGCCGTTAATACAGGAGTTGATGCGGACATTGGTACGTTCTGCGATTACTTAATCAACCGAAAGCAAGGAAACAAGCCTGCTTATCATCAAACCGCAGCGAATGGTTTTGGAAGCTTATTTTAAGAGGCCGGAAAACATCTCAGGAGAGCAATAGAGTAAAACTGGGAAAAGGTATTAGTGAACCAAAAAAGAAAATAAACGACTGTGGTACTCGGCATTACCCAAGTCTCCGTAGCGCCTCAGTTTTTACTCTTCAATTTAAAAACTATGCTCTGATTTGCAGATCGTACTGAACTCTTTCTGTTTCTAATAATAGGCGTTTAATCAGAAAAGTAAAATACTTCAAACCTATGTGAAAAGTCCCAGTAGGCTTCGTGCAAAACACTCTCAGTTATGCTCTAAATTAAACCCAGGTAGTGGGACGCAAATCCGCTTCCTTTGCTCCGGCTTTAACAGACTTTGTTCAACTGGAATACGATAAGCACAATCCTGGATGAATTATTGTTCCTCCTGAAAAATTCCTTATTAAAAATACTGGATAGAAACAAGTTGTTTCGACACTAATCAAAGGTTGAAAATTTCGAAATATGCCCATCATCGCATTTAGAACACCATTTAAGGCGAAATTTGTTTCCAATAACTGACTCTCATGGCTTTACGCTTTACATGAAAGGATAAAATCTGGGGGTTGAAAGGATAACAATAAAATATGGGAAATTGATCGTTTTGTTTGTGTGTGTATGCGTTGCACTTCACTTTCTCAGATCTGTTCTTCCGGAGTCTTCAGTCCCGTCACGTTGGTTGTGTGACCGAGCTTTGAGAGATCGGTGTGATTTTTTGAAACGCACCGTTACCAGTCTTCATAAATATTGTCCGTTAGTAGACCACACATTTTGCATAGCTGTTTCAAACTGCGAATTGGATCAACTGCTAGAAAAGTTCAACTCCGCACAAAAGGCCATAAAATTTACAAAGGAGGTAGGAGCGGATGTTCGAATACCATTTCTAGATGTACTTCTCATTAGATGTCGTGGATTTATACCACGCCGTGTGTACCGTGCTGCAAGAAAACATGGAAATACACAGATTTCACTGCTATGTGCCGAATGAACTGAAAAGGAACCTGAAAAACTGTTTGGTATTTAGAGCTCGGAGAATCTGCCCAAGAAACGTATTGGAAGATGAACTCACGTTTATCTTCAACGTGCTCAGAATCAGTGGCTATCAAGACCGTTTCATTCAACGAAATATGATCAAACAAGTATGAAAAGTACACACTGATAGGGTGAAAAAGATGGACTTGTTCGTTAGTCTTCCTTTTAAGGGCGAAGTTGCCACTGAAATCCTCATAAGACGACTGAATGGAGCGATAAAAGCCACATTCAACGCAGCGCACCTACGCTGCTGTTTCAAAAGTTTGCCACTGATAACAAGTGCGATTCTCGCTCACTTCGTAGACACTGGCCTTCGTGTCAACCCAGGTGAGGCATTCCGCATTATTTTTTAGATTCACCCGAACCGGTCCAAATATGTTAGAATGTGTACGTTGACCACAGCTAAAGTCATATATATTAAACATTTGTGTAATGATTGTAGTAGCCGTAGTAGTACGCACGGAATTCGGGACGCGAACCACGCAAAACGAATCACAGGACCCGAATTAATAGTCAGCTATCACGGACTGGATCACAGAAGCACTGAACCGCAATGGCACGGGTTCGCAATGTCCCACGAGCACGAGATGCGAGAAAAAGCCACAGGAATGGTAGTAAGTAGTAGCTTTTTTATTAGAAGAAATGAGGGCGATTAAATAATACGTACAAAAGAAGATTATTGGTTATCTAGGCCTCCATCAATCGGATTGCAGTACTGCTTGCATAATTCTGCTTGTCTGCACTGTCTTGGATTGGCTGGCTCGATCCACCAATGACGTGTATTCAGAAGCCATGCGCGTGTCACTGACGTCAACATTCAAATTTGATTGATCACGAATGTCATGAAACTGTAACGCGCCGCTCCAGGGTAGGCATCATCACGTAGGCCGTGCGTACTACTACGACTACTACAATCATTACAATCTGACCTTCGAATTATGTGCCCAGAAGCATCTTATCCAATCTCTCCAACTTCCCTTGGTTCGCGAACCCATTCCTCCCCCACCCACACACATATTTTTATACAGTACCACTTATCCCTCAGAACTCGGTCACAGGATCAACGTGATGTAACTGAAAACCCACATCTGAGAATCAGAAATGCAACGCATACATACAAACAAAGCGATCAGTTCCTCGTATTTTTGAAAAGAGAAGACAGTATAGCAACATTGCACGATTTATGTCCTGGAAGATTTCGCTGCACCACAACTGGTGCCTACTGCAGACAAATACAATGTTTATATAGGGTTTGGGCTTCCTTGACATAAATATCACCCGAAAGACAGATGACACTATGTCACGATCGGTCTATCGAAAAACAACTTGGACGGGTGAGTACAAGCACTCTGGAAGTTTTGTGCCCATCTGCATATAAACGTGGTCTTGTTCATACCCTATTAGACAGAGCTCGTCCAATTTGTACTGATGACACGATTTCAAACGAGATCACCGGTTGATGACGCAACACCTCGTGGATCGCGAGAAAGCATTTCGAGTGAATTTTGCAAACGATAACACCAGAATGCTTAAGATTGTAGAGGCGATTGCAGTCAACCGATGGAAACCAATTCTGTGTC
>UZAN01042269.1:9808-31962 GCA_900618425.1 Echinostoma caproni
AAAGTAAAGAGTCTATGAATTAATAATAAAAACATTTAAGAGGCTGGCATCGTTCTTGCGAAATATGAGCTTTTGTGTCAAGCCACGATAAAAACGGAAATGTTCTATCAGTTTACGGGTGGGTACATCTGGGGTCGGTGATAGATCAGCTTAAATGTCTACTGTTTATCAATGATGAAAAATAAATTATTCGCTCATCGTGCTGCATTTTTGTTGATAACAAGAATAGGTTGGGCTATAGTAGACGAGCAAACTAAACTCGTGATATCGAGTACACGATCAAATTATCTTATACCTATGGTCTGTCACTGAAGGACGCGAACAGTCATTTGCTCTCCTAAGTCCGTAACTCACTCACAGCAGAAAATCGAGGCAGACCCCATTAATAACGCTGAAGACTTGATAGTCATGGGGATTGCACACATTTGAAGGTTAACCCAATGTGAATTTGCAGGGCGCACAGTTACACTGGGGCTTCTTCGAATATGGTCGCGCTTTCTTATACAAGTTAGAAGATTTGATATCTATCTGTAGAGACATCTCTGATAAAGACAATTCGGAGCCCGAAATATCAGCTGTGAGCCATGTCTCTGTAACAGCAATAATATCTCATCGACTCGATATAAAACGTTAACTCGACTCTGGAAATTTGCCGAGGAGTCCTTGAGCATTAGAGTAGAAACAGTTTAGATACTGTTGGTGTAGAAATCCGCTTGGGTAGGAAGTTATATCTCGGCTGACCCCTTCTCGGTCGGCTAACATTCGTTTTTTTGGCAGAGGAGCTCTGGCACTTTTGACCACGGATAACGTGGTGGAGTTCGATACCTGCATGGAGTGATCTGGTGCATCAGAAGGGTCCTCCAGGTTTGGGTGTACTTTTGACTGTTGCTGCATCCGTTCCATCCATGGCCTATCAGGGACAATTTTTATTAGGTTGGAACTCTTTCTGAGAAAGTAACTAGAAAGAAGTACGTCCTCCAAGTCCTCATCATATTTCAGGGTCAACCTGGGCAGTCCAGCTTCCCCGGCACGTGGAGATTTCGGCTGGCGCATAAGTCTTGTGAAGCCGACGGAGAAAAAAATAATGCCCATCTAAGCGCACAAAGTAATCCAGTGTTCCATCTCCTCTCCTTGTCGTTCTCTAAGTGGTTGGGTTGTCGGTTCGGGTACATTTGTGCAGATAATTGTCAAACCGGTGCTACCTCCACTGTTTGTACCCAGTATGGAGGACCTTGGTGTGGAAATTATGGGGTTCGTTTAAAGGCGAACCTTTTTCTGTTCAGGAACGTTTATCACGTCTTTCGTGACAGTGGAAACGATGCTTATTTTGACTGAGGTCATGCATTGCGTTGGAGCACTGCTGATTAACGAACACCTTGGTCGTTGGATTGAGCTCGACGGAGGGATCTGGGAGCTCAGGGTAGCTATATTTTCTTCTAATTGTAACATTTTTAAGTTACCTGTTTCCTCCGTAGCTAATAGTAGCTTCTCAAATCTATTTTCAATGCCCATCATGTATTTTATGACCGACGTTTTCGCGCAATCACTGTAAAACCAAAGCAGTCCTGTTATGCCAGCATCTTTTTCATTTTCTTAATCGATAGATTGGCGTATGCGGCTTGGAAGTTCATCTGGCAGATTGCGCACGGCATTCTTGTTTTGACCTCTTTTCCGCAGCCTGTTGAGCCGCACACCCTCAAAACTTGTTTGATTAATTGCGTTGACAAGCTTTAGCGACCCATTTTTGGGTGCACATTGAACGGGGAGAGGGGAGTATTGAAAAAGGTCAAGTTAACAAAGGTCAAGTGAAGCGAGGTCGAATTTGCAGTGTGAACCAAACCTCAGTGAGAAAAGTACGCATGCAAGACAATGACCGGGGGCAAATTACAGGTTCACGTGAAAAGATATAAAACTGAGGCTTTCGACTGAAGAGGCAACTCATAGTTTATTCGCTGGGACACCAAGGGTCGAGTGGTAGTGAGGAGATGCGATTCAGCTGCAGGGAACTTTCTACATATCACTTTGGACAAAAGTCGTTTGATACCGGTGGTAATGGTGTACCAGTATCAGAACACACGAACCCAGGCAAGAACTATTGTGACAGAAATACATCGACGACAAATTTTTTTTACTNTTTCGACTGAAGAGGCAACTCATAGTTTATTCGCTGGGACACCAAGGGTCGAGTGGTAGTGAGGAGATGCGATTCACCTGCAGGGAACTTTCTACATATCACTTTGGACAATAGTTATTTGATACCGGTGGTAATAGTGTACCAGTATCAGAACACACGAACCCCGGCAAGAACGGTTGTGACAGAAATACATCGACGACAAAACAGTTTTACTTCAAACACGACTATTATAATATTTCTACCGGATAAGGGGGGTGGCTGGAATACCCTCAGCGACACCACGACGTTTTCCGCCAGATCACGTATGAAAGACATGAGATATCAAACGGAATCTATGTTAACCTCCATGTTGGAAGAAATAAAGTTAGACGGTCACATATCACAAGCGGTTTTCCCAAAGCTGGTTTCGACTGGATCCTCGCCGCCGCGGCTTTAGGAATTACCCAAGGTGCATAAACGAAACCTCTGAACAATCGTATACTCCAAACATGTTACTCTTAACAAACAAAAAAAACTTTTGAGTGATAAACCGATCAGTGGGCTTGGGTTAGATTGTTCGTCCTCCCCCATCATCACCATGAAACGCGAGGTCCTCAACCGTTGAAGGAGTCAGCCTTGGACGAGAATTAACCAACCCGATGCTAATTGACCTCAGTTGGTCGGGTAAGGAGGTAAATCATATCAAGAAGATTCGATAAATCGGTCACTATGTTCTGCCTTGAATTTTCGACTGATTCGTTGCATGAGCGGATTCTGACTATGGCCTCAATAGCTTAGAGAGTAAATTATATTGAGGCATAGGGTCCTTTGAATAACACCCCTAACTGTGATTCAAATGTAATAACCTCCATATTTCTTGCATTCGAATGTACACGTGATTTATGAATACTGTTTGAACAATTACCTCTTCTACTGGATAATTTGTAGCTCAGTTTTGCTTCCCCTTTTTATGAGCATTTTATCAGCGCCTCTCAGTTTGGAGCAAGCCTTCGATCTGTTTTCTTTTCTGGTCATCAAAGGTCAAATGCTGGTGAAGGGTTGATAATATTTACTCATATGTGTTTCCTTTCTCAACTTAAATGAATAAACTATATATTATTCTTATCGTTTGTTACTGATGTCCTCGTTAGCTTGTACTCGCGTATATATGTCTAATGGACCTCAGAAACGTGCCTGTGGAACAGTGACTAAATTAAATCATAAAATAATTATAATTCTTGCTTAATTTTTGATCAATGCTTTCGTTATTCTTTACTTCAAATTCAACATGATGGTTTAACTGGTGCGCCGTATTCCCCGAGATCTTTTGCTCAATTGTTCCTGTTTTATGAATCTAATGTCATGTNGGTCGATAATGAACAATGTTTCTGAATAGACCAAATCGTGTGGTTTGTTCGCTTACTTTTGTTGTCGGTTTACCTGAGTCGCGAGCTCCTGCAATTGTTCATGTGGAGTGATAACTCACATTATTCAAACACTTGATTGACTGATTATTTTACACGAAAATCGGGTTGCTGTTACACACTCACCCAATGCGTAATACACAGTTACGTTGTGAGATCTAGCGCTGTTTGAGGGTCCTCTTATTTGCCTTATTAGGTGACTGGGAGCAGGAACAGAAGCTGCCTCCTTTGGTGACTTTTGTACCGATGCCGCTTCTCCTTTGTCTGACTTCTCTTTCCCTTTTTTCTGCCCTCCCTGGATAATTTTCACCCACATTCTTTCCTCCTCCAATTCCTGATGGTACCGAATTCGCACGTCTTGTAGCTTTAGGCGGCACCGCAGTTATAGCTGCGCCCGTATTAGTCGTGATAGACTACTCCGCACTCACATCAATCGCGCAGGTGGTTGTGTAAGTCATCGTTGTATTTTTGGACACAGACTTTCGGATTTATCTTCAGGTGTCAATTGGTTCCACTCGTCTCCCGAAGGTGAGTCAACATTTTTGCAATGAAGCTATAAATGTTTCAATCTTCAGTGTTCGATCTGCACTGGAAAACCTTCTTGTTTACTTACGTTGAGGCTTCACCGTAATCCGAATGGATATAGTACTGGCAGCCAGTGCTAGTGCTTTTGACAACAAGGCTCTTTTCGTCCGTAGAAGCCGTAACCGCTTGACAATTCTCAGCCAATGATAGAAAGCATATTGCATGGAAACTGCGTTGNNNNGAAAATAAAACAGAATTTGTATGATGTTCGGTTTAATTTTTCCTATTTCCAATGCGCCAGGATCCACTGACTTTCAAATTGTCTTGAATTTATTTTTGACAAGATGTCGATGGTCGGTAACTATCTTTATTATAATTCACGTGATTGTGAGATTATTTCAACTCCGATACGTTACAAGTAGTAGCTGAACCTGTAATCCTTAAACGTCGTGTGAATACGACTTAATCTGGGACTAAAAATAGAATACTCTGACGTCACGATTTATGGAGAATTGGTTTACATCGGAATGTTGATAATATCGATATAGAAGCAACAAAGAGAAATCATTTCTACAAACGATGTACCCACAAGTCTCAAACTTCCGCNATAAATCAGGTGTGTCCATGGTTTAGTTGAGTTGTTTGTGGCTACCCACTAAAACGAGCACGATTTGCATATTTGTCTCCATTTCAGTGGTGAGCTTTTATCATGTCATAAACTCTTACATCAAAACGTATATCACATCTGTAGGTTTTACCAAAGAAATCAATCAAACGAAACAACATTGGACGAGACCAGAGAGGTTTGAGCTTGCATGTAGCTCTTACAATAAATCTTGAACATGTCTCAGTTGTTGCTATACACGAGGCTGGCATTGATCAGCCATGAAAAAATCTGAGTTACCTTTCAAATAGTACTACAACTGTTGTAATTCCCGAGGGCAGCGATGGTCAAGCGGAATCGTATATTGAGGATTTCAGGTGAAGCATCACAAATTTGGTATACATAACACTAAATTCTAAAAAGAATTCTACCATCGCAGTTCCTGGTCACGCGACGGTTCCTGAATTCAGAAATTCATAATTCTTCGTCAGGACTCAGCAAATGGCCCCTAAATATCTTGCTGATTTTTGGTCGTTGAAAGTAATCACCAACTCTGCTACTTACTACTCACAAATGTGACTGGCACCTGACAACACACGTTGCCCGCGTGTGTACTTATCAACGATCAGCCGTTTGTGAAGTGAATTTGTATGGAGACACTAATTCGACCGAAATGAGGGGTTCTCTGATAGACGTTTGGTGCTGTTTTTCAGAGCAATTTCTCCGCCAGCACTCAGCCTTCCCGTGCTTGTAACTTCCCTTCCTGACAAATTTCTGTTCGTAGTATGTTCGGATAGCCGCCACCTCCGTAGATTCCTAAAGGGTTACCGCATTTCCTGTCGGTTGGCGTCTATGGCCTTCGGTTAGTTGGACATGAGTGAATTTCTTGCAAGTGAACTCCCTTATGACATCCGCTAGTTTGAATACATCCATGATCTTCTTCGCAGTAAGTACCCATGCTGTCTCACGCTATTCTCCCGGCAGATTCTCCATGAGAAGTCACGTGCGGTATCATTCAACGTTGGGCGCCCCCGAGTCGACAGGGCACGTAGGGCCACGGCATGCGACATGTGGTCCACTCGGCTCTGCACCAACGTAAAGCTCCGCAAGGCATGCTGGCTGTCTGCCGTGGTGTAAAAACCCGCAGTCCGGGGGTCCTCCGTGTCGGCCCATTCCATCTTTTACGGGCCTCGTTTCGCCGCATCCAACATTGCACTTGAAAAGCGCTCGGAGTACCGTTAACTTACCCTGGTCCGAACGTTTTCCTGTCAACCTCAAGGGGACCTCGAACTCCTTCAGAAACGAACGCACGACTCCATTCTGGAAAGCTTCAGGCCACGGAATAGTTATCCTAATCTTTGAGATGGCTCCAGTTATTATAATTCCAGAAGGCGGTGCTGGTCGAGGATACTAGTTTATTGAACCAGAAACGTGACATCGCAGTTCCTGTCCACGCGAAGGGTACTGAATGTAAAAATCAATAGTTCTTCTTTGAGAACCAGATAATTGCTCTCAGTGATCTTGTCAATTTTTACACTTTGAGAATAATCATCAAGTATGCTAACTACTACTCACAAATGTGAGTAGTAACTAACAGCTCTACATCTAGTGAGACTGTTTTTTTATTAGTGTATAAAATTCTTTACCTCGATGCACTTCGAAATTCCGAGGCACAACCCAGGATGGTCACCACTTTCGCCATGGGATTTATTCATTCCGTCTTGACGAATCGCTATCATTCATCCGATGCTACAATGATGATATCTTTGTTGCGTCTGATCTCATTTAAGTCTTCTACGTGATTGTCACTTACAAGATTATGCTGTCGAGATAAAATGTCTACACAAATTTTCCGGGTCAACAAATCTTGCTTTAAACCGTGCTTCAGTATCCATAGTACTCTGACTTATTGACGATCGGTGATCGAAGTAATATCGAGCTTGTGAATTCAAAGGAGTGAGCTTTTTGGGAGAATACAGTACTTGGAACCGTATCGGAGCGCAGGATGACATATTATACCAATGCCCGTTTCGCATTCATTAGGAAACGTCGGTCTTATTGAGCTGTAATCTAAAAATGATTCCCTTTTCCCGGAACAATGAAGTTGTGTTAGTTTCACTGCGTTGGTAGAAAAATAAATAAAATTCCAATGATACACAAATGATGGTTCGTTCAAACGTACATGATTACATCCGATAGGGTCGATCAGTTTTTTTGTGTAGCTTTCGAGCTAGCATTTGCAAGATTTCTGAGGTTTTTCTGGAAAGCTTGATGCTTTACGACAGCGAGCCCTGTACAGTGATGATTTAGCAGTTTTCTGCGCGGTGCAAATACTAAAGAAATGAATCATTTCATTCAGAATGGAAATTTAGTGCTCTGATTCGGCAAAAATGTAAATACACCTAAGTATGGCACACGTGAGAAAGTTCCTAAATAACGAATTATCATAATGAAGTTGGATAGAGAATACGCTGCACAGTGTATCCGGCAATATTTCGCTGCGCACCACAGATAATATAATATTGATGTTCTCAATAAACGCAAAAACATATGGGTAATACTTGCATCACTGTCATGGTTCTTACCCAAGGAACGCCAAATTAACCAGTAATTTATTTCGCTCACAGCAAACAGACTCTCCTCAGATTACAAGACGTCTAATTCCATGTTGTGTGGGAACACGAACAACGCGGTAGTTTAAGCGAATAGATGAATCGTCTCAAGCAAATCACGTGAAATACAAAGGACTTGAGTCTGTCAGGCCGGTATTTTTTTTAATCTATTTTAGATTAATTGAATATTCCGTAATGGATTACAGTGTTAAACAACTGTTCGGTGATTACCTATAACCTGAGAATGAAGATTCCTGAATAAGGTAAAAGGACGTCAAAGTGAGATTTTGTCTCAAAACAGTTGCTTAATAATTTTTGTTCTTCGGTTTAGGTATTCAAAGAAATCTTAGCTAACTTCTATTTGTACAAGCCACTTGCTTTCCGTTGATAGCCAAAAATACAAACCATGATGCGTGAAATGTATTTCGGTTAACTCGATCACGTTGGGATGAATTATCGTTAAAAGTTATTCAGTGAAACGGACTGATTCAGAGTTGTGCCATTCACTATTTGTCGGTGAAGCCATGCACTTGAACGATACGTTCTCCCTTTGAACCCCAACCTTAGATTACTGCATGTTACCTTCGACTAAAAGAACAGAACTTTCCTTCGAACTTCACCTTCACGCACAGACCTCAGTTCATCGATTCACTCGTACATTTGGAAGAATCGGACCCGAGTTTCGATCTTATTATAGCTCATCAATAGTGCATTTACACCGTCCTGTCTGCAGGTTAGTCACCCAGATCAATTAATATCAGTTATCCCACGCACTCAGAAGCAACTGTGAGTCAAAATCGAATATCATTCAAGCCTGATAGGTATGCGGCCAGTCAGCCCGTATCCTGCGTGGAAATCCTTACTTTGTGGGAGGCGTCGGATAGGAGTTCACAGGTTGTCACCTGTCCGATTCTCATTAGATAGTTGGAAAAGATCAGACGAGAAAAGTCAAAATTTCACTCAATGGTTTAATGTGACGCTGATTTGTAAGAAATGCTTTGGGTTTTTAGTGGATAGTTCTCACAAATAGGAACACAACATTTTTGGTCAAAAATCACAGACTTGGAGTACTCCTCGTTTCTTATCAAAGATACATGCGTCTTCTGTGTAAACGTTATTACCTGTCTACGTCATCAAGTAACCTGCTTTACACATATAGTATCATACACATTTTGCACGAGTTAGTTAGTGCTAATCGCTCTACACGATGCCCGATTCTTGAGAGAGAAATTCGCGTAAGTGAGCTATGATTCATTTTGAGAAAAATGACTGACTGAATCGGTATCACTCTTTTCAGTGTGCGTATTTCCAGAGATATTGGACACAGCAAGAGAGAGGTGGGCTGATTCGGGTGCAGGGTAAAACGTTATCTTTATTTGTCTAATTCGTGCAATTGTCGCTTGTGCAAAGGTCAATCAAGTGATATGCAATCAGTCCTACCTAAGAGTATGATTTATTGACTTTATAAATAGCTGTTCAAAGCAATTCCACTGTATCCAATAAACGAACTCATGTACAATTTATGACATCATAATCCCAAGGATAGTTTTACTTTACAATTGGAGAAATTGTTTGCTGTAACCGATCGCAGTCACATAATGTTTTGGAGCAAATTAACGAATCCTGTACAAGTGAAGTAAACCATAAAGTCACCGAAAATGTTTTCCTCGGTTGAAAGCAACCAATCACCCGTTCACTTGATTTGACACCACTATTAAGTTACCTCATGCGTCTAAGATGTTTTCACTTGAATTAGTGTGTATTTGGCTGCATGTCTTAGGTCCGTTAGGGGTTTCCCTTTTTGTATAGAGAACATGCTACCATGAGAGGGTTGAAATGGTTTAACAAATATATCCAAAATGTCATGAATGTGCGTGTGCCTCGAGAAATTTTGCAATCTCTGATTTATCACCTAACCAAATATGTCACATTGAAATGCGTCCTTTCATGGGCAACTGATTTGTATGTGCATGGAAAATAAATTAGGAACGAAATCAACAAAGTGTCTGCAGACGAAAGCAACATCAATCGCAATAGATAGCCGTAATTATTGTGCAACTGGTTAACCACAGAAAAAGTGGTACTCTATTCTGCTGGTTATTCCACTGCTCGCAAACATGAAAACCATTGGAGACGTAGCTTAATAAACTATGCCTTAAAAACGAAAACATGTGTATTTTGGAATATGTTAAGATAATGCCAGATGGAATGATCAATGTGTACAATGATGTTCCTCGGAGAGCGTGTTTGTGCTGTACACCGATGAAAACACTCAAGTTTCATAATAGTGAGAAACCAAGGAGGATGCAGCTTGGCTATCTGTTGTTATTGAAAACACGATACACCGTAATAACCGTAAAGCTGTACATCATAAGGTTGTAATTGAAACATAAGCAAAGAGGAACTTCTCGATTATAAAATGTTGAATATCGAATAAATAAAAAAACAATTCAGTGCTTAAAGATGGCGTTGACCGTTCCGGACAAATTTTGATAACCTGGTAACTCGCATCCGTTACAGAAACGTGTACTTCGTTTCACTTTGAATAATTATTTTGACAGACGCCGGTTTTGCAGTTGAACAAATACATGCTGCTCTCACTGGTTGAACACATTTCAAATTTACTACCTTCTATTGTCGAATAACTTGCTGTCTTATTCACGTTGAATCTGACGAATCCGGTTTGTATGCCAAATTAGAAAACTAGCTGTTCCCTTTCGTCACAATTGCTATCGTCTAAACATGAGATCGAGAACAGGATGGAAAGATACCGTTTGTTTGCCGTTATCTGAAGCGCTTCTTCATATCCACATATGTGGATTGAGATGCATGATAAAACCCTCAGTAAGCACACCTTTGTTTTTATTTATCAAAAAAACGTTGAGTGAATTTTAGTTTATTAATTTCACTGAACTTATCCGTAACGTTATCCAGGTACTTGAGTTCTCCGTGACCAGTGCACGCGTTCGTTTTCTGCAAAATCAAAATCAAATTCTTTCATTACTCGCGTTGATCACACAAAAGAATTACTTTGAGAAAAGTCATACAATGAAAATTCATCATAGGGACATCGAACAAATTACATTACGCAACTCATTATAAACTGTCATTGATAAGAAGTGCAACGAGCCCGAAAATTAGGAATACTGGAGTATTTGACGCTGATACAACGCTTGGAATCGAGCAGAATAGGATATACGTGACTGTGAGTAGGCTTTTAAAAAGAACAGCAACACAAAATGAATAGCAAAAAAGTATACTTTGAGCAGTTCTTTGTCTTAAGAAACAACTGACATGTACAAAGAAGTCGCTGCTTTCTGATACTCACCTAATACGTAGTACGGAATAACGTCGTTAGATCCATCGGTCTCTTCTAATTAGCCCTGGCTTTCCTCAGAAGTGCATGAATGAGAGTAGCTGGGCCTTCATTTGATTGTTTACCTTGGTAATTACCTTCTACGTGTTCGTCTGGTTGTACATTAGTCCCTGATGCTTGGTTGTGTTGACAACCTGCCGGTGGTTTTTGTGGATCTCGCGATTGGTCACTCTGTTCATTATCCCCTGGTGGTTTGGGATATGGTGAATCTGCAGGTGTTGTGTTCCGTTCAGTTGCTGCATCGGGTACTGTTGCCGTTGGTGCCTCTGAATTAGTCGTGTCGGAATCCGCACTCACTTCAATCGGTGAGCTGGATGAAAACTGGTTTGTTGCAAGTAATGGACCGAGCGTCTCGGACGTCCCCTCACTAGAAACCTTCACACACTTCGTTCCACTCGTTGCCTGTAAACAAATGAAATATTTCGGAAATATAATCAATATTTGCTTTTTACTGTCCAACTTATATTCATTTGAATTATTGTTCACGTACATTAACGTAGACCTTCACCGCTTTACCGGAATCCGATTTGACACGGTACTGACAACCGGTGTCGCTGCCCAATACCGTGACCTTCTGTACTTCATTCGATGCGACAACGTATTTACAGCTCTGTGGACCTTGTGCTGAAAAATAAGATAATTTTGTCCAACCGCGGGTTACTTGCCAACGATCCTGCTAGCATACACAGCGATCACTAATATTTGCACGATATTTGATTTCATCTTCTCTGAGTTGTTGTTTCCAAGTAACTGCTGGCTTATATATTGTTTTCCACATGCATCTTCCGGAAGGATGTCGATGATTGGTAAATTTTAATATCAATTCACGTGACTGTTATGTAGCTTCGTACCAAAATGTGATACTTCCTCATCGGTGCCATTATCCCTAAGGAATGAACTCACACAGTATCCTGTCAGTAATTCAAATTAGCATACTTTTGCGTCACACTATATTCTGAGGCATACTACATAGATTTACTTTAGTAGATGAATAGTTTCTGATGACTGTGCAAAACGTTGCGACTGTGGAGAATCAGGAAAATGCGGTGAGTGGAACATTGCTTTCACCGGAGATCAATGATTTCTGTTATTCATGAGGTTTATTCTCATTTATCATTTCTTTGTTGCTGCTATTTGAGTGGAAACTTCTTTTATTTCAGTCGATGATGAATTTTCTTCTTTTCAAAGCAAGTGATACATATACCGGATAAGTACATTCGATTAATGTAAGCTTTTTTACTTTTAGCCAGCGAACTCTTATCAGTCCACTGTCCTCAGAAGCGTTTCTCAAGTAGGACAATTACTTTTATAGTTTTATCCGCCCATATTCTCTGGCTGTTCCGTATCGCAACACATCGACATTCTCAGTGCTTTAAACGAAAGAATTTAATACACACTGACTTCGTATAGGCGGTTCTAATGTGAGTAATGGTAATTTTAGTGGCTGTATCCGGCAAAGATGCTAAAACAATTAGCATGGTGAGCGCTTTCATGAGTAATCATCAGATAACCTGAAAACCAGTGAGGTAATTCAACGAGGTAGGTTTAACTGCAGAAGATCATTAAATAACTATTGTCCATACAGTGAAACCATTTGTAGTGAAAATTTTCTGTCCTACAGAGTAACACAATGAAAAATTTCCTTTCTTATGTTCAAAACAACAGGCTGATGTGACAGTTTACTGCTTGGACGGGCGGATTTTTTCGACGCTTCATTTCCGTGGGTACAATGAAACCGAATCGTCATGTCATCATCCTCATCATCAGTGATGCGCTCTTGCTAGAAACATTAAGGATTTTTATGGAATAATGAGAGCATCATTCGGGTGTATCACAGATTTCTTGCTAAACGTATACTATCGTGTCAGAGTACAATAAAAATTGGTATTGGCTTTCAGTCTACTAGTCGTGCACCTAAACGGTCGGTCTCTGATCAGATTCACTGTCTGCTATACATCATTGAGATAACCGAAATTAATTAGCCACCGTGCCAAAACTTTGCTGATGATATGAAGGTGATTGGATCTAGCAGAGAAAGAGACCCAGAACATGAAATCGAGTTATTTGCTCTCCTAAGCCCATAACTCACACACCGTAGTTCTTCAAACAATGAATTTCAGGGTGGAAACGAAATCCACATATTTTTCACATTTCGCAATGTGTTATTTTCTCGACGATCAGATGGTTCCATTCGTAGAAGCATCCAGCATAAGAAAACATAGACGAGACAGTACACATCCTACACGAAAGTTTCATAAACAATACATTCCACTGTGATCCAATAGGTCCACGTGTAACTCACAACCCAAAGTAACCAAATGGTTAGCGGAAGCTCTGAACGCGGCAAGAGACTCCATTTTCCAATAGGATAAGAAAGAAAGTTTTCAGCCGTGTACATTACTGAAAGAGTGACACATTCAAAGTGAACCCATGACTACAATGGATGTAGACGGGCCTCTCATCAGTATGCCCCCTACTCTAGAGAATTAAGAATATTCCTCAAACTAGGGAAGGAAAGAACATCCACGTTGGCTTACCAACGGATGAGCTGGAACACCTTATGTTCTTATCCACCCGCAATATGAAGTTCTCTTTATTAGGCCAGCGATATCCACAAATGGCGTCACTATGATCAGTCCACTGAGGCCCATTTTTGAGGCTATTTTTGTCGGATACATGGAACATGAATTGCCGGAGTTTGAGAAGCCAGATCTCTACTGCCGATATGTCGATAAAATATTCATCATCTGTGACGCATTGGAATTCAGGGAGAGATTATTTGAACACTTGAATAATCTTCACTCGAACATAACAGTTACAAGCTACAGTGAAACATAAGTGAACATCGTTATTCTGGATGAGGAATTTTCACGTCATTCGGATGGACCAATCAGAAAAACCGCTAACCGAAAGGATACATGATTTGGAAGATATCTCTATTTCACTGGCTTTGTTCAAATGGGATATAAGATNAAGATTAGTCTAGTTTGAACGCTCTTCTACAGCGCGACAGAGATCTGCTTAGCAGATACACTCAACAACCAAAATGGCGAGATTTGCTAGATTAGATATGCAAAAGATTTCGTCTTCAAGCACTCCCAAATCAACGGTATACGAGAAAATGCAACTGCAAATGCCCGTCAAAGTGGATGTCAAAGCTGGTCATTTACCAAACTCGTTAGGCGAAAAAAACAATCAGTTGACATAATAGTTTTCTTTACAATCGTTTTTCAATACACTCGGAGAAGGAATCGCTGGCCTCTACGCCAAATCTAAATGTATGTATCTATTCAAGTGTAGACGCTCGGCCATCTACATCGACAAGACAGAGAGACAACTGAATTACCAAGTAACCGAGCTCGTCCCGGTGTGGCTTTGGAAAACAATGAGTGGGAACTTCGGAAGTAGGACGTCTCCGATGACCTGTAGGAAATGAAGTTCGTCGACCACACAAATCGTGACCGAAATGAAACCCCGTGTCATGCTGCGCGACGTGTTCAGAATCCTCTATAACACAAAAAGCACACAGGTTCTGATATACGCCTAGGCACTAGACTTTCAATATTACCATCCCCAACTGTGTAAACAACGTGAATAGCTTATCACTCTGGTAACAAATCTGTTTGGTGAGAAATTTTCACCGGAATTTTTCTCCACCTACGTTCTATTGTTCAATGACCACATATGAATGACCACATAAACTGCAGTATGCACGTATACAGATGCATTGAAGTGACACAGGATACATTGTATAACACTATGATTTGGGTTTATCTATTTAAATTCGCTACTGGTTACTATGATTCCGATTTCTCAGTTTTCTGTCATGTTCCAGATTTGACAGGAACAAACTTTATTGCCGCACTTACGCACGTAGGAAGAAACACAACGAAGCTCACTCCTCATGCCTTCCGAAATTCAATAGCCTACTGAAATGAAAGTTGACATTTCAAATTGTATGCCGAAAATCATCAACTGATGCATGAAACCATTTCGTGTTCGACGCATAATTTTACCTCATAAGATGGGAATAATCTCGTTTGAATTGTTGCCGACCGTCATTTGTTACCAAAGGAATGTCATTATAAAGGAAATTTATTTGGTTTATAAATGGTACTTGACTTAACTTCTGAATCGTGTCGTATCGTGAGTTGGTTGAATTCAAAAGAGTACAAATCGGCATCATTCCAATATTTGGATGCGTCGTACCACTGGTGGTATGGATAAAGAGGCACCTATTCTTATTTCACTTCAAAGAAAGCATGCTTTCGGGTTGGTATATTTTTAGCTGACTAGTGGAGACATATGCGAAATGCGATGGATGTGCTCAGCTGACATAGATGGCGAGTATAATGTTATTATCAACTAACTTATTAGCTGCGTGGTGGCCGAGTGGGTGATGGGCTCGCGTTCCACCTGCGAGGTGCCGATTTCGATCCCCAGTGGGATCCATGGACTCGCACTGCTGACGAAAAACAAACCGGTCGCAACAGCTGTCCAGTGCTTAGTAGCATTTCACTTCACGTATCGTTTGCTCAGTGCATGAGAAACTCCACCATGTACTAATGATGAAGTTATTGAATTCGATTCACTCCCCAACGAGATTCGCCTTTTTCATAAACACAGGCACATATCTTTTCTTTATCGTTTTCTTTATGTTTTTTCACTCTTTTTTTCAGACTAAGTGACTGAGCTGACTCAGTGAACATGTTCATTGGGCCGACTATCCCGCCCTCCCCGGAACCCTTACGACCGTCGCGGCATAGGTGTTCGCTTTTCCATCTCCACACTCGTCTGAATCGCTATCCGTTTGGCATCCCGTGGCCTATTAAACAATGCAAAAACGCACGCACAGGCATGTTCACCGTTCCCGTCTCTAACTGGATGTGTTTTATTTCAGTACTTTTGATAGTCTGAATGTCAGTCACCGGACGCGACAGCATGTAAGCATCTAAGTTCAAGAATTACCGATCGCCCAAGGTGTGAAACCCACACCGGAGACCATCAGGAGCGCCTGTTGCCTCTGAACAATCGAATGGCCTGATCCAAGCTTTATACTCTAAATTACACTTTATTGTTCATTGATTTTCTAAACGTTTTGTCACTTCGTTGATTTATTGTGGTTCCCGTGTGTTCTTTCCTGTTTGTGGAATTGTTAACTGATTTGTTAAACTAAAGCCATTTAATCCATAGCTGACAGCAATGAATGTAAACATGTCTGCGAAACACGGTGGGGTCAAACAACAAATCATCATTGTATACGCTTAATTTGTTTGAAGCTGAAGTATCAGAGGCGGGCCTGAAAATGAGGTGGCTTGTTTTTCTTAGAACGCGTAATCAACGTCGAATGAGTGATATGTTCTTTGTTTGCAGGTTATCTGAGTGGACTTCTACTACTACTGGTAGTGATATTACTAATGTTAAAACAACAACAGCAATAATTACTACTACCAAGGGGATCAAAGAAGCAAGAATAACTTCTCAGTAGATTTTTCATCTTCTACATGCAGATGAATCATCGGTCCGTCGGTGAACCCTGATCTGCTTTATGCTGCATGAATAGAGTGAGTTTGGGTACAAACTGTGGTGTTTTGCAGATTACTGATGACAACATTCTTAAATATGTGTTGCGAAAAAGCCACCAGCTTCAATGGGATTCGAATCCACCAGTTCTGCTTATTTGTACTCCGTCATCATGTGATAGAATTTACAAGAACACGAATCCATGGATTTTTTCAAATCAAATACAAACCATTCTCTTCAGTTTTCTCCTAAACAAAATATTTTGAACAAATTTCCAAGCTCTAAAGGTTTATCAAGTGGGTTCCGGTATGTTCTAGGAAAACCTGTTGTGACTCATAACTTATCGCTGTATTCAACATTTCGTTCTAGCAAAAATCTTCTTGCTTCTCATTTTAAATAATCACTTGATTAAAGTTGTAACCTTTGTTTATCTCTTATGTGCGCTCACTATTTTTTTCTTGTAAATTGACTCACCTATTGAATCTGCGAAACGTTAAACAAAAAGGACGGACGCGTTTCTGGTTACATACTATTACTCATCGGGATTTTAAAAGGTTTCAGTTTCCGAGCAAATACTGATGCATTCATTTCCTCATGGATTCGGGAAAAGGAATATGGAAAAGTGGTTCCATTAATTTATCAGACTGACCAGTTTTTCTAAACAAGTACATTGATGTTTGGAAAATCATGAAATAAGGAAGGTAACTGAGAGGGTTTGCACATCATCACTCGTTATAGATTACTGAGGATCAGATGAGCAATGAATCCCAGGATTAGGAACATTGATGGATTGCATTTCGACACGCGGTCTGAAATGGATTATCGTAGAAAAGAGAAGATTATCAGTAGGTGCGGATATTTGGATTCAGTAGATCTGTTGAATTATATACTTCAAACAATCGAGTAGTTCTCGCATGGATTCTGTTGTATAAACAGCTGTAAAATACTCACCCAATACGTAATACACAATTACGTCATCAGGTCCTTCGATTTCAGAAGCTTCTCTGGCCAGTCTGATAAGGTGAACACGATCACCAGCTGAATTTGCCGCGGATGTTTCTTTTTCAGCTGGTCTTTGGTCTTTTCCACTCGACTGTCCTGCACCTCCATCGCTACTGCTCGAACCAGCTTCTTCCCTATCAGCCTTCTCTCCCAATTCCTTTTCTGAACTCACACCCTTTCCGTGTTCACCTGATGGGTCCGTTTTTTTCGAATCTTCATCATCTTCAGGCTTTGGTTTCGTTGTTGGTCCAGGTGCTTCCGTAGCTGCTGTCGTAGGTGCGGATGTTGCATCTGAACCAGTCGTGTCAGAATCTGCACTCACGTCAATCGGTGAGCTGGATGTAAAATGATTCGTTGAACCTGATGGACATAGGGTTTCCGATTTCCCATCACTGGATACCTTCACACATTTGGTTCCACTCGTCGCCTATGAAAAAGGTAACTAGAACAAGTCATTCAATGTTTCACGTTTCATAATCTCAGTTAGGTTCGTGTGAGTTGATGTTCACTTACAGTAACAAACACTTTCACCGCTTTAACAGACTCCGATTTGACACGGTATTGACAACCCGTGGCATTGCTCAATACAACCAACTTCTGAACTTCATTTGTTGCATTAACTTCTTTACAATCCTGTGCAGTTTGTGCTGGTTATAGGAAAATATATTTCGTGATACTGAGTTACTTACCGACGATCTTGCTGGCACGGAACGCTATCAACAGTATTATCACAACATTTGATTTCATTTTTTCTGAGTTGATATGCGCTGTTATGCATTGGTCTTTATACTGGGCTCCACAGTCGTCTTTTGACAGGATGTCGATGATTAGTAACTTGAAATATACACTCACGTGACCGTTGTTGTGCTTTGATTCCAGTACCTCATACGCACATGTTGAATCCTTGGTTATTAGCAATTGGAAACAAATAGTCTGTTATCATCAGTTCACATTTGCGTAGCATTTCACGCGGAACTGTGCTGTATCTTTTTTGATGGAATAAATATACACGCACTGCTTTGCGAACCTGGAGAGAGAAGTCAGTACGCTTTTGTTATATGTCTTTTCGTGCGTTCTTATCTAATTTATTCATTGTTTTGTGAACCTTTTATCATATGATTTCGTGAAATTCGCTGCTGTTGGAAACCCAAAATGGGTAAACTTGGCTTAGTGTTCAATAAAATAATGATTCTTGCGCCTCATCTAGCTAATGAAGGTATACAACTCCTCTAATTTCACGATCCCTCGAAATAAACGATGTAGTGGGACAGTTGCATCTGTCATTTTATACCTGTTGTTTCATCTGATAATTTATTACAGCAAAATCAGAACCCAAAAGGCATTTTCATAAACGCTGTATGGTTGCAAATTTGAAGTCTATTTTGTTTAATGACTAAAGCATGAGCTACGACTTATCCGAACAATTAGGCAATGTTTATTCAACCAAGGTCAGCCTGAACGTCTGCGTGTGGGAGGTCTATTGTGACCATAGAAAATACTAAGTTGAGTCAGGATTAACGTACTGCGTACAATTGTTTGTCATTTGAATAAGCATTTTCTTGAAAGAAATAATGGGCACTGAAAGTGTCCGGAGTAGGAAAGAGAGATTTTTTATCTATTACTATCAGTTCAAAATTGTGGTGACCGGCATTTTTTCAAGATTCCAATTCGAGTAGTCACAATGGAACCGAATCGTCAATTCAGGTTCACGACCATCAGTGATGCAATTCTCATTCCTGTAGCTAGGTTCTATTGGATGATAGGAACGTAGTGTAAATGGATTGATAAATAATAACTGCGTAAGTGTAGGATAAAGTTTACTCAATGATTTAGGACATTATCGACAAGCTACTTGGATCGCTTTCAATCCGTTTCAACTTCTGCTGTTCTGGATTTCTAACATAGATTACTATCGCATAAATGCACACGGAAACGTAATTGAATATTGTGGAAGAACAAGCATAAAACATGACATTTCGCATGTGATCAATGGGTGTTATAAATGAGAGGTGTCACTGAATGCAGCGAAGAGTTAGTTTATCTTCAAAACCCAAAACTCGCTGAAAACTGAAGGTGTACACAGTTAGATCTGGGCGTCATGAGCAGCTCCGGGGATCAAGGAGTCATAATGACTGTAGACTTCAACTGAAGTGCGCAATGTGAAGTTTCAGCTCAAACAGCCGGACGTGAAAAACCTTGACCAAAGTTTTCGCCTGCTTGTAGAAGTATTGACACCCGTCTTCAAGATGATTGCAAGGACTTTTCCAGACCATTCGGCTTAGGGCTGTTTTCCGTTCTGCAAAATGAACGCAGCTAGCTCGTCCGATATGAGGAGAATTTCATCACAGATGGTTTGCTGTCTAGAAATTAAGAGGCAATTAGCTTTTGCTCACTAAAAGAGAGGGGTTAAGACGGGATTAGTAGTGTTTTTTTAAGTTCCAGAAAAGAGTTATTTGAGCCTGCTCACCGAAAAACGTATGTTCATGAGTTCACACTTGTGAAACAGCTTTCTAGATTAGCGAGAAAGAACACGTTAGCAGCAACAATGCGCTAAACGAATAAAATAATCAACCGGCCGTATTCATGAACTTGCTGAATGCCCAAGCCTGTAAAAGAGAATTGATATTTGTATTTGTATTGATTTGCATAACTTTTGCAAGCTTAGATATGCTTACATATCAGTTAAAATTGTGCATTGGTCGTCAAGCCGGTGGAAATATGGAAGTAGCAATAAAGTAACGTAGGTTGGTTTAAAGTGTTTCTAGATAATGAATGGTAGGTTCAAAGTGTTTTGCCAAGTGTTGGACGCCAATGCGATGAGACATTGCCAGCAACGCAGTCGAGGTGTTCAATCAACGAGATTTATACACAATGCTTTTGTGTTCACTGGAAGGTGGAAACGATTTTGCATAAGCAGCTGAATGTGTTTTATTCAGCAAATGGAATGGTGTTTTTCAGTTATACTCATGCGAAGATTCAGTGATACATCGATGACGATTTAAGGTGAAGTCCCAGTTGCACCCGATTTTTCTCACTTCAGTTTCATCCCACAAGATGACTGCGACGAGTTATTGAGAATGGCTCGGTGAACAAGACCGAAGCAGTGAAACTAACTACAAACCTCTATTAACATCGCTGGTCTCCGTACGATTTAATTCTAATGGAACCTCAGTTTAAATACAAGCGATATAGCGCTTAATAACTTTTATAAATTAAGTATGCTGAAGATGTATGTTTGCGAAATTGCGTCAAATGTCGTTATCACGTAATAACGGTTTTAATGGAACCGTAACACAAATAGTTATAATAAAAGTAATAACAACAGTAACTTACCTGTATGTTTTCTTGTAATATCATGGTGTCAAACTTAATGACGTCAGACTGAATCACGACCTACCTCCACAGACATGACAAGAAAAGTTATGTAATTGATGTGCAAAAATCTGACAAAAAAGAGATAATTTTGACTCCTACTTACAAGAATAAAGTGGCGATCCAGGGAGCAGCTTAAATATATTGATTGTATAGCTAATTGGCTGCTTGTACGAACAAACTATAGGTATATATACACGGTGGTGGGTGGTGGTCACGGATGCTGTTTGCCTAGGTCAGCACTATTGTAGAAAGTCGATTGATCATTACTTTTTTTGGACTTACATTTGATCGACTAACTCCTGCTGTAGGATACGTCGGCTTCCTAGATATCTCTAAGGCTGGTGTTCCTCACCTGACGATCGGTAGCAAGGTTGACGCAGTGTGAAACCCATTTCTGGTTCCGGTTACGAATTGCATACACGTATTGGAGGCCCAATAATTCTGAATCGGCCTTGATTGTACTACTCCAGGTCTTCAGTTGACTATTGAGTCGACAACGCCATTCACGGCACGGTGCGCGGGCTACAGCCTGTCTCGAGAATTTAGTGACGGTCCTACGAATCAGACGGCCAAACCACTGGAGGCGCCGGCGTTGTAGTTTTTCTGGTTTCCTCTCGATCATTCTATGGAAAAAACTGCTAGATGACACCGAGTGCACGAATGTTTTCAAGTGTCTGACATAAAACTGTTGCCTTCAGTTTTCTGTCCAACGACATATTTGGAAACATTAGGGCAGCCTAAGAAGTTTATTAGGTGGATTCCAGTAACTGTTAGGGAAGATACTCAATGAATCACAGACTTTATGCTAACCGATGGATTCATTATATCCTTGTAAGTTCGCTGGGTGATCCGAAAGTGATAAAGCTCAGCCCCTTCAAGGTGACCTCGCACCTCAATTGTTAGAGCAGGCGCTTTAAAAATGTGTGTTTGGCTACTTACATATTCATAGCTTAAACTCAAATCTGCTGTCCTCCGTAACCTGTAAAGAATATTGTTTAAAGAAACACATTTTTCGCCTCCATTTCGGATTTATAACTTCAATAAATATGTTGATTGGTCTCTTATGTGTTCCCGTTATTTTGTGTGCAAACTAACCGCTAGACAGAGTCTGTGGACCGATAACTTTGGTATATGGATGATGCAGGCGTTACGTTCTGTAATTTTTTCCTATTGTCACATCGTCGGCAGAGGGCTTAACCTCTTGACAATTCTCAGCTGGTGATCAAAAGCATGTTGCATGGAAACTGCATTACTTACGGACAATCTCACGGACACAGATCATAATCATCAGTAGTTTCACAATCTATTGCACCATAAATCGATGGCTTCCATAATGTGTTTCAAATTCGTTTTTTACAGGATTTCTATGATTTATTGCTTTTGTTATCATATTTTACGTGATTGCAAGATTACTGCAACACCGATACCTCAAACATATTTCGAAAGCAGACGAAGATACGTATCTGTTCTAAACGTAGCATATTCTGACGTCAATCTTCTTGCATAAGTCGACAATATCTAGGCAGATGCAACAATGTGAAGCCGTTCCATCACCCGTTTTTTTGCTTCCGGCCGTGAGAAAGATGTACGAGGCAACGTG
>UZAN01042270.1:7796-23905 GCA_900618425.1 Echinostoma caproni
TCACACAAAGAGCTAACAGTGTGTTTATGTTAATTCCGGACAGCCTTTGGGTTGATCCGCCCTAGATTACTGTTTGTACAAATTGAAAACCGTACGAAGTAATCAAGATGAATGGAAGACGGGACCAGAGAGTAGAAATTAAGAACTCAGCCGCCATTTGATGGAACCGCTGCAGGAAACCCATTCTAGAAAAGCTTCAATTATTGTTGTCCATGAACACTATCATTGAAACTTTGAAATGCCCGGGCGACGTTTTTTCGCTGGTTACCCCTAAGTCGTTCAGATAAAACTATCACTAACTGTGCAAGAGTTCCTCGATTGTAGTAATGGTGAAATTAACAGGTAAGACCTGCCACCGAAAGGCATTACATGTTAATAACTATCACTGAGTACTAGAGAGGGAGGTAAAGTGTAACACCTGGTTCACGAAGAAACTGATCCAATCGGGGCCATGTGAGACCCAGTTATTCAAATAAAAATAATTCAATGGGTCCCCACACAACCTGGCACTGCCACCATCACGACGGTTTATATAACCAATGTTTTGTTCTTATAGCACTGCCTAGATGAGTAACGGTTCCCAGTGCTGAACTGGCTGGGTTTCTGGTAAAACAGTAAGCTGCCAAACTAAATCAAATGTATGCATTTGTTCGGAAAACTCCATAGAAACCTACAACTTCTCTCTGTTTTTCTTGCGCACGATTTCTTTAGTTACTCTGATGTGACATTTGTGTGCGTACACTTATACTACATTTAAGATGTTTTTTGTGTTAAGTGCAATCTTGGTTTCGTTCTTCCGTTGGTATTATCTTTGTACTCAAATGGCTCGCTCTCAGCTTCTCGTTTAATTTATTTGGTGAAATGCCTTGATTGTTTTCCGGAGATGGTCCGCTCCTTTGTTTGCTCAAGCTCCGGCTGCATTTCAAGCCTATCACTGGGGTTGATCCCGCCTCTTGACTCTGCGTAATGCAGCAACGTCTTCTGTGACACAAATGAGATGTACATGAGAGAATGTTACTCTGGTTCGCATTAGAGACTACCGGGTGGATTGCCGTTACTGTTTATCGTAGTGCCCATAGGTCTGTCTTCTTATGGTCTTTCCTAAGTTAGTTTGAACTTGTCGGGGGAGTACCCTCAGCTAGGAACTTGAGCACACCGTCGTCGATTTCACCAAACCCTGAACAACAAACGTTCCATTTTATTTCTTATTTTGGTTACTGTTACTATGTTCAAGAGGATTTGCCTACGTCCTTCTCATCATATTGTTTGCTGGTTGGAATGATGCAATAAAAATGGCATTTTCATCAAATCAGCCAACCCCGGCCGAAACGATCGCTCGAAGCCAATGATGAATCCAATGAGTAAACATCTCCCACTTTGGTAAACCCAACAGTGAGGTATTCTATGAGCTAATCATTATCCTCTGTGAGAGATAGTAAAGTAATGTAAACTCCAAACGATACCGTTCTCCACTTAGAAGTTTCCCGGTTTTGTGATTATGCCTGAATTTGTGGCGCAAACATAGTTTTCCCTTGGTTCTCTTGGGAAGTGCAAAATGGAATCCTCCAGTCCAGTTCCCCTCTGTTTATGTATGAGTTGAAAACTATAAAGTTTCATTTATGTTAAACCACGTTTCATCGGTCACAATACATTATGCGCCCGCAATCTCTCCCTTTTATTTTCTCCACGTATTGATTATGCGCACACCTCAATCGACTGCACTACACTTGCACGCTCTTCTTCACATTGTGCGAATTTTCACCTTTTCACTTACTATCATGCGCCGTCGTTACTCATGGAATGGTATTATTTGTTTCAAACGTGCCATGACATGCTTCATTGGTTCAGCGGTTTGTGCGACTTCATTTTCTCACTGTCCCGGCTGGAACAAAAAACGCAAGCGTGCAGGATCGAAAGTTGCCTTTAATTGCACCCCTCTGTCAGCACCAGCACTCGCTTCCTGTTTCCCAAAATGTCGGTTTTAACGTGTGCCCTCCGATCAAGAATTCATGCTAACACGTGGGTAGTCTGTGTTCACGAATCCTGGCTGAATAAGGACGTAGATAACTCTCTAGTGTCAATAGATGGTATTCAAATTTACCGGCAGGCTCACGGAACCGGGGGGAAAAAGACCGGAGGGGGTGTTGCCACATATATCAACGTTTCTTAGTGTGGCATGTCCTATGTTGCTTATTAGTACTTTTCAAAAGGTATTGTGTGACTAAATATACAATGTCACCCTAGATTTTCCCGTTTTATTCAAACATTTTTGTCTATCTTGTATATACACACACATTTCGATGCATTTTTCGTCGCTTTCGTACCCTTTATTGCCCCACTTTTAGCTGTTAACCTGCACATAATCGTTGGTGATTTCAACCATTTTAGCACTCATCTACTTTTATCGCTGGGTACGACAGATCACTGTCACTCTCCCACATGAGGTAACTCTATACTGGACAGAGTTATTACCAAGCACTGAGCCCTTTTTTCCTTTGCACCAAATGCTACTATTTCTTCCAGTGTCCACTGATTACTCTTAGTTTGCCCAAAAGTTTATTCACACAGTGTATACAAATCTTTCTTCCGATC
The DNA here is from genome assembly GCA_900618425.1 of Echinostoma caproni. Classification (NCBI taxonomy): domain Eukaryota; kingdom Metazoa; phylum Platyhelminthes; class Trematoda; order Plagiorchiida; family Echinostomatidae; genus Echinostoma; species Echinostoma caproni. Next base: position 10,389 of record UZAN01042270.1, read on the forward strand.
TGAGCACATCATATTTTGTTTTCCTAACTTCTCACCTACACGCGTTTTCCTCATGAATGAATCTCGCAGGCAGGCCTCCCCATGGTTTAATCATCTTCTTCGCTGCCCATGTGTCCACCTATCCACCCAAACAACCAATGCCATTTTAATTACTGCTGCCCTGTTCAAAGCCAATATGTGTTCAACGGAAAGATAAACTCTCCCCTATTAAAGTCGTTGCGAAGACAAAAGAACCTGTGTGCAAGTCTCACAATGCTTCAGCTGTTAGGCATTTGTCCACGCTGATCAAGGCTGAAATAAATAGATTGAAAGCATTATTCTCTGATCGAATTCTGAGGACTGGAAACAGCTAACACCTGTGGCAATGTACAAGACTTCTCTGTGTAAGGAAGAAAGTACCGCCGGAGCTGGACGTTGATGCTGATGATCTCAATGCCGCATTCCTGCGCTATTCATCGGACATTCTTCATGCCTACTCGTCATAAAATATTTGTAACGTGGAACCACTCTCATATTGTGCTAACTCTTTTTAAAAGTTGCAAATCGTCTTCTACTGCAGATCCAGATAACTTGCATCCAACCCTCTTCGTTTGTTGTTCTGCTTCCCAAGCTGGGGCAATTACCTCTATTTTAAATGAATTTCTTAACACTTTTACTATCCCTAACTGTTGGAGGCCGGCCACAATCATACCAATCCCCAAAACATCCAGTTCTTCTGTCCTCTCCAAACGTTTTGTCCCATAGCATTAACATCTTCAGCTCTTAAATTGACTGAAAGGCCATCCTCAAACGCCTTCAACACTGTATAAACATTCCCAGCGATCCGTTGCAGTTTGCTTGCGAGCCTAATAAATCGACCTTGGACGCAGTCTCCACCCTCATTCATTTCATCCCTAAATCTTTCAACAGTTATGTTAAGGCTGTTCATTGTGCCCTTCTGGACTACTCTTGTGCATTTGAGTTCTTATAGGTTGTTACAAAAACTGGAATCATTTGAATGCCCCAAACAGTTGTTAGCTTGGCTATCTAATTAATTTACCGATGCAGTACAAGCCAATAGATTGAAGAAGACAACATCAAATCCCTTAGTCGACAACTCCGGGGTTCTTCAAGCAGCTGTGCTATCCCCATACTTATTTTCCACTTATATTTGGCATATTCCCTGTGTTTCTCCCGCACAAATATGCAGATGACGTCGTGTTGCACCAACCCATTTCTTCTTACTCGGATCGAAGCTCTTTCATCGACAATCTTGACCAAATTCAATCATTTTCCTCCTCATCGGGGCTAATCCTGAATCCCAGTAAATGTTTTGAGTGTTTATATAGTTTTGCTTGCTCCCCATATCCGACAGACCCCACAGTGATTAATAACAATCCTTTATCCAGAGTGAACTCTGTCAAATATCTTGGTATAACCATAGATAGCAATCTTCATTGGTCAACCCACATCCAGAACTGCATTGGTAAACTGCGGCGCGTTTCATTTAAAATACGAAAGCTCAGACAGTTTTGCGCATCCCAGTCAGTTATTTCTACCTTTGTTTATCAGTGTGTTTTCTCCATCCTACTCTACTCTCACCCAGTTATTTTTCCTAGTTTACTCCAAAGGGATTTCAAAGTCTTATGCCGTGGTTTAACCAATAATAGTCGTGTCTCTTCCATTCCTGTGAATGAATTAGCTGTAAAGCTTTCAGAGTATCACGTAATTTCCTGTGTGAAATTTGCTGAGAGGATTCTCACAGTTCCTGACCACCCACTGCGTGCAGAAAACTGACACTTTGTCGTTCCCGTCATTCAACACGCTCCCAATTCCGCCAAATTTCATCTCGTATTAATGCATACCGCAAATCACCCATACCATATCTTGCTCGTCTACTCATACACGACGAGTGGACAATAAGTGAACTTTGTCTTAACCTTGGATAATGAAATGTCCCCATGCCTGCAAAAACGTTTCTACATGTTGATTATTTACATTGTGACCGTTAGCGTGTGTATGATTTTGATAACTGAAATGTGAGCTTGAGTGCTTGCAAATACAATACAACACACGCATTTGTGTGCAACATCAATTTATCTTCAATACGCTCGTTCTTTTTGTTTGGGGTTTGGTGATCCTGTTCCGCACAATCGGGGAAATCAATCCAACTACAGTGCGCGTTTTACTGCTTCCATGATACTTGTTCGTGCCGTGGGTTTTTTGAGTCCTAACCTTTAAATTCACTGATCTTGAATTCAGTTGCACATTAGCTGTTTGACATTCCGATACAGAGTATGGATAAAGAATGGGCATTGTGCTTAGTATTACTTGATTGGACCCAAGGAAATTTTGCATTCATTTTTCTGATTAAAAATGTCTGAATGAAGGTCGTGCAATCACCAAGAATGTCTGGCTCTATGATTTCTCTGACCTTGTTGGTGACTGATATGTCAGTTTCAATCACAGTGAAGGACCCAATGGAGTAATACGGGATATGCATTTTGTACGGCCTGTTGCTGAAACCCAAGACTCTCTTAAACATTTGTCTGTTCTATGATAACACCGTAGGGTACTTTTTCAGTCACTACGGTGATAGTCCGGTGGTAACGTTACCAATGTATCACCCAGGGGATGTGTTCCAATCCCACCACTAGTGCCTAACTTTCTCTACTGTGTGTTGAATGACAGCCCTTTGATTGGTCGCTTCCCTCTTCCTGAAAACTGTATCCTTGTATATTCATTAAAAGAAAGTAAAAAATGAAAAAAGCGTTTCGAAATACTGCTTTTCCGAAGTTCATCACTGCTTACTGAGGGTCTGCGCTTTGTTTATCTAATAAGCGGACCATTTCCCCAGCCGGAAGTAGAGTGTGGTTGAATAGTCCCGTCAGTCTGAGAAGCGTTATTCATTTCGCATATTAGTTTCTAATTTTGCTATTTGACGAATGTGCCGAGGTGTCACAACATTTTGGTGTCTTCTTTTGGCGAATTTATTGTCCTCGACTGGCCCACTATTCTGAAGTTACCAGCTGGCAATCTCCATTAGATCCCTCTCCATTCCTTTCTTCGTGCTTGTCTCAAATGCCTTACGTTTATCCTTGATCGTGTATAACTAACGACTGTTCCTGAACTGCAGCTCGCGTGGATCAATTATCGTCACATGTTTAGCGATTATATGTACTGCTTGTGGTTGGTGGTTTTATCCGAGGTGATCCCTGTAACCAGTGACGCCCCAAACTAGTGCACATGAATCGTTCTAAATAGCCGTTTTGAATAGGAAATTCTCGAATACATCCCATTACACTGCTACTGAAGTCATCCGATCGTATTCCTCGCTTGTTGTTAAGCCAACTTTGAATCCGGTTAAGACTTCCTGCCTATGCAACAAAACTTTGGAGTCGAAATTTTCGAAGGCTTCTTTTTAGATGGTGCACTGGAGAGTGCCCTCTATTTTGAACGCCTCAGAACGCTAGTTGTTAAGCAACGCTTTTGCAACCTTTGGCAATTAAATCTTGAAGATTATATTCAACAGTATGAGTGGATTCGCCGTGATTAGCAATAAATATATATTGTAGAATGTGAAACAATCGATTATCTCTGTTAGCATCTTATGGTCTAACTATACCAGGAATTCATCTGCAAAAAGTAGGCAACGAGGAGAAACCCATGCTATCTCAACTCCTTGCTTGCGTACTTTGTCGATAGCTTTCACTTGTACGTTTCGTGCGATTACATGTGTTCAGATTCTGCTTCCAGATGCGGATGTTTATTCATTCTAGTTGGACGACACCACTCAAATCCTGCAAACCGTAAGTATAACATATTGCTCACAAATCCCATGGAAATCATCAAACATTCATCTCACCCCGGATTGCGAACTTATCATACCTTCCGATTTGGTCAACCAGCATTTAATATGGTTGAATTTCGCAACTCAACGCGTTTGACTTCAACATACCAAGTCGATGAACACTTTTCATTCAATTTCGATTCAGTTCGTCAATGCCCTGTGGTATTGCAATAGTAAATGACATGGTGGGGTCCCGTTTTTGCCACCTATGATTGCTCAGCGCATGAATCTGACGTAGACTTTTGGAAATTGCAGATTCACTACATCTGCCACAATGAATGAAGTGCATCCTGGCGTCCCACGGGAACTTTGTACGAAACACGAACTTTCTTAGCACAAACAGATGTCTGGCGTGTTCCAATTGTCCATATATGACATTATCATACATAATGGCCAAATATTTTATTTTCGATTGTTTGTCCACCGGCTAATATATATATATATGTATATATATATCACAATTAATATCATAATTATTGCAGGGAAAAAATCATTACAGGATGAGAAAAAAATTACATTTCAGTTCCGTGACCGGATGTTGTTCAAAACTACAGATCTCACACACGCATGGGTTCAGGTCATTAGTGGGGGATCGCCATTTCGAGTGTGGCAAGGGGCATGGACGGCCTACTATTCCTACAACTTGTTTCAGGGGAGCCATGCTGAGGGGTGTACAGATTTATTCCAATCGCCTGCGCTATTTCTGAAATGCAACTATCAATTCTCTCCAATCGACGGCTGCGAACCAAATCGAGGGGGCCAAATACCTGGGTAATAATCATGTGATTTAGCTCAAATAGGTGTGAAATGATCGGACAATTGAAGGTCCTATTCACTTCACTAATGAAACAACATCTGCTTATACGGCCAGTGTACCATTTGCCACACATGCACATATAATCAGGCGCACCCAAAAAAGGAACGTATCAAGCAGGTCAGCAATGTGTGACGCAGGTTGTTTAGGACGTGCTTTCAGTCCGACTAAAGTGATTATTTTTAAGAGTATCTGACTTCGCGAGAACTACGTACTGCATTATATGGGTATGATCAACAGAGCCTACAACTGACTGATGCATGTGTTCATAAATGCCTGCGGCCAGTTTGACTGAACGATTGGCCGATTGATTGACTGACTGTTTGAATTCCCGTCTGACGGCATTCGGATGCAGTGTGACGTTTGAACCGTTGTTTGCCTGCCTGCCTTCCTACATGTTGGCGTTTCTGCTTCCTTCCCGGCTTATGCACTGGCTACATATTTGTCGTTTACAATAAAACTGTTGCCTCATTCCCTATGTACTCATCTCCCTAACAAACCCGGAAAATACAAGAGTAAATTCTCCGCATTTGCTGGAGGGAACTGGCAGTTTATCACTTCGACATTAGCGTCTAGCTGTCTCTGTAGGCAATCAGATATCATGACATATCTTGTTGTCAGAATGAAATCCAAGTTAATCCGATTCCTGTTTCAGATCTTTTAGGAAGTGATTGATGCCAACTAAATCATTCTATGACGGAGCAGTTTCAGAATGAGCAATGGAAACCTGCAAGTTCCTATATAGACGGCCTTGAAATGGAAAATATATCCTTATATAATTTAAACACTTTGTGAGATGATCGTATCCGAAAGTGACTGAAATTCAAGATAAATCTTTGTAAAAGCCATTGCTCTATGTCTGAATATGTTCTTTGTGAAACGAATCCGTTCCTAGAGGTTCGGCAGTCCAGCTATAACAACTAGACATGCTTTGTTTTACAATGCATTCTGAGCTGTACTATAAGGTGCTAAAAAGGATTCGCTTATTTACCGAAAGGATCTACAGGCTGCTCTCAAAATCACCCTCTCACCAATTTACTAATTGTGCAAGGAGATGTATGATGACAGCAAAATCCAAAATACCAACAAAGGTATATTTAAAAGAATAAAATCTCATTATTTATGATTCACTCCAGGAATTATTTTCCGTTATGACGTTTTATCATGGCATTCATACCAAATTGCCAGTCCGTTTGAGGGAAATGCGTCTTCATGCCTCACGTTACATTTTTCTCAGCGTGCTTCTGTATTCCCTCTCTTGCAGACTGCTAGTAAATTCTCTCTTCAGGGAACTGTTCACCGACGGTGGAAACTCACCTGGGACTCGGTACACGTTCTGTTGTCTTAAGCATCCGATCACGGAGGACATCCTGACGTACAAGCAATCTCAAGCGTATTGCAAATCTGTTACAGGAGATAGTTGATAGGGCAAACCGGGAAGACATCCCAAAAAATTTGAATGAAGCTTCTAGTCTAAATGGAGACCAATGGTCTTACATTATCAGGCATCACAAAAGAGTTATAATGAGTTTGGTTTATTTGAAAATATCAACTATTTACTCAATATTGCACAGACAAATGGAAACGGGAAGGTTGATAGTACAAAATATGACCTTGAAAATAGCATCGCTGACGGTAAAGTACACCCAGAGGGACCAAAATCGAATCTCCCCTGTCCTACTCACACATGATGGCGAGAGGAACATCGCAGCTACGGTCGACATGCAGAGACCTCGCTTGCGTGTGGCCCGACCATGACAGACCTGTCATCAGGGTTTCTTTCTATAAGGTTTTGTCCTATAAATTTTCTCTGTCCCATTCTAGTGTGACTGATGGTATTTGACCGTCCTAAAACGTTTCCAGTTTATTTTCACCAACCCTTAAAATAAGAACATTATAGCATTTGAAAAAGATCTTTTAAGGAGACTAACTAACGTAAACACTTTTCTTTAACATATATCGTTTGTTAAATTATCAACCATCGGACCTGATTTCACATTACTGTTTAAACCACACAACAAATTATCTGTCTCAAAGAGCTTGTTGCAAGCAGTACACAATAATAAACTTGCTGACTTTCAAAGCATTCATACATACCAGGCACCACAAACCCTTACATCAATTGAACAAAAATGGGTCTGTGGTTAAGGGCAAGGTTCACAACGAGGAGCTGCAGTTAATACATGATAGATACCTGCACTGAAACCAGCTGTCCGGTGCTCTTTGTTGGTCACCACAAAGATATCCATCGTAAACAAAGAGATGACATCAGCTATTTCAATAAACTTCTCTGATTTAAACTATATATCCATCTTATCGAAAGTCAACATTCAAACTTAATTTCGGTCGTTTGGATTTGTGAAAGTAAACACTTAAAGTGTTTCTCGTTTGAAACCGATCCGTTTTATAAATCAATCAGCTTGAAGTTAAAGAACTCTAATTTTTCGTATTTCCTTTTTTCATTGATACTCATCCGACGGACAATGTTAAACAGACTTAACAGTTCATTTACTTTCAGCGCTGCGCTCGTCGCTCACGGCACATCACCCTATTGTGCATCAGCCTATTGTGCACGTATAAAACTAACTCAGTCTTGGTGATGACCGACCTAGAAGGCAATGCCAACAGATCGCTAAAGAAATTTCATATGAAAGTCAATGTGTTTACAGGTGGGAAACTCCCGTGGAGTGAAACACGTTCGTACAATCACCAACGGTGTCTGATGCCGGGGAATAATAAAACAGATTGAACGAAATGAGACAGTCTAAAAAGGAGCATACGGATAGTAATGCTTTCGTAAAACAAATTGGGGTTAACTCATTAGTTACGCCAATGGATTTGGTTGCTGGATAAGGCGAAACTAGGAAACGAATTCCGAACGCTCGGGTGAGACGATGGACACAAAATGTTTAGACCCTAGTCGGATGAAACAGTTGTTTTCAGCAGTTTGTTTCCAAATCGTCTGCAAATTCCAGAGGTAAACTAGGCAACAGAATACAAAATTAAGCACAAACTTAGCACCCAAAATGAGGGGCGGTTTGTCACGGTCAGCTTGCGTCAGTTTGTTAAATTAGGTCACGACCTCGGGGTGGCTGGACAGCGGATCCAATTGGTCCTGATGATTCACTGGACAATATTTGTGCGATAAGAACTCGAAGTGAACAATTTTCTGTTTTTTTTTTCTTGAATAAACCTGATCAGTTTGTTCTAACATACATTTTGCTTATTTTATGAAGGAGCAGTTGTCACTCGACCCTAAGTTTTCTACCCTTGCCTGAAATCTGGACATATATGTGATTATGGACTGTTATTCTCTACTCAAACTCGAGGGCTGAATGCAATATCTAATGAGGCACTCGAGGAGGTCAAGTCAACGCTAGTAAACGTTCGCCATTTCTACCTGTATTCTGTGGCAAATCTATGGAATATCCAGGGAATCATATAGACCTTCCCGGACGGAGGGAGCCATTGTTTTCCGTGATCCAAATGAGAAGGACTCCATGCAACAAACCAAGCAGCAATCAAATACTACCCTTGGATAGCTGAGATATACGCATTTAATTACAAACTAACTTTAAGGGTAACCAAGACGCATCGATCCTACGGTTCCTAGGCACAACGGACTATCCTTGATTAAAAATAAGGAATCACCAATGGGGCTCATACTATCACTGATAGATTCACCTAGCCATAGTATTGCTCGCTGGTTGTCCGATATACTGCATTCGAGATAAAAGCATATTCCTATGTAGATTTGAAGGTAAAGCAAACACACCAGAAAATAAATAACAGTTTAAAGCGCATAGTACTGTTTTCACCCTAAAGTTTAGTTTTGGTTCGTAAATGTGTTGTTGGAGCTGCCCATTACATTCTCAACTGCAAAAAGAAAGCAAATACCGAGTACTTAAGCTGCTATTTCTTTGCACAAAAAATGCTCACTTCCAGTTGCATGAAACTTTATACCGAAAATCGGGCAATGTGACCATGGGATCACCCCTGGGCCAATTGTTATTCGCAAAACTAGAAAAGCCTTAGCTCAATTCTGTAATCGAGACTTGGGAACATTAGTATCACGATTCTGCATCAGTGATAATAGAAGCAACGTAGAATACGTGCAAGCGGAATTTGAGAAGACACGCAGGGCAGTGTACTTTATAATTAAACCTGAAGTGAGTATATAACTTCCGTTTCCGGATCGACCTTTTAACAGAACGGAAGATGGTCAAATCCAACCTCGAAAGATATGCAACTGAAATGGAAAAACAAAACAACAGAGGCAGGTCCATGAAAATTCAGCATATAAGCAACCTAGTGAAATATTTTCTTACCACAGCCACTGCAATTCGAGTTAAACACGCACCGGGGGTTTCGCTGGTCTTTATTTCAAACATTTCACGTGATCACTTTTGCAAATGCTATCTGATTGAACGAATGTTGAAAATTCACATCGAAAACATTGGGGAGTAAAATTTGTTCATCAGCTAGCTGAAACAGATTGATTAAAGAACTTTATGAGGTAAGTTAAAAGAAAAGTATGCGAGGGGAATTTCATGTATATGCTTTAATAGCACGTAAAACACGAAACGAGATAGTTAAATCCAAAATGAACTGAGAAATCTAGTATGTGGTTGCCAGTGATTATTTGCAACCCCGGGAGAAGACGGGTGATGGTCACCAGCTTTTGAACACCGCGTTTTTTAAATGATGTGTATAATGCCTGAGGTACCTTATTGTATATTTATCTTGACAACGTAACAAACCGGGGAATGAACGCTTAGTGCTTACTTTCTGATCGCTTTCAATCAAATAGCGTGTCATGTGAGGGGACCAGTGTACGGGGTGCAATCAAGGTGTGATGCGTCGGCTGACTCACTGATTCACTGGAGAATGTGTTCCGTCATTCTACAGCTTTTCACCATGAAGTGAAATCGTTCTTCAAATGAATCCACCAATTGCAGTCTACTATGGAACCTGTCAAGCGACGGCGCTTCGACAGTCACAAGTTAGCGGTTGGCTCCAGCCTGCCAAAACCTCACTAGTTGGAATGAACGGATTTCTCTGTAAAAAAAGTACCTCTGAGTGATTTACTTGGTGAGAAGAAAAGCAATGTTACTCGGATACACAGAACGATTTATGATTAAGACACTTGAACTGCGAGACCATATTTGAAATCGTTAAAATATATCAGACATTAGGTATATCTAACGCATAAGTTCTTGTTCTCGTTACACCGTTTCTAATCCTCGTCATCTTTTCTCAGGACCCGATAATATTTCCTCTATTCCTCGGGTGCAATAAGCAAAATCTGTGGATATAATGGTAACTGACGAATACCCATGTTCGCAGAAGTGATGACACTATTGTATCAGCCGCCTCGTAGAGTTTTACGATGATGTAAGTACCATATTAGACTGTTGATTGCCTTATTATTGATAAGAGAATATCTCTTACGCGAGGATGCCTTGCCTCCATGTAATTTAATATCGTTTGTAGGATCGTGCATAACTGCCAGTTCTTCTAATTACCACCAATCTCGCTTACTACAGTGTAAAGATAGTGGATACATAATTAGGCTGGAAAGGGGATACGGCGAGGATTAGCATTGGTGCAGTCAGGATAAGAAGCAGTAGGTGTCAAGTCGTTTGGCGGTGGTGCTCAAGTGGTACAGGTTCCCAATTTATTTTCTCGGAGGACATGTGTTCGATTCCCACCAACACTAAGTGTTCCCAATTGTCTACGTTTTGATCGTTACCTCTCTCTTGGAAACTGTATCATTTCGTGCACAGTAAAATGAAGTGAAGTGAAAATAATGAGGGTACGAAAAGTTGATGGTCATCACCTAGTTCACAAGTTGCGTCTTGAAATAGAGTCCACTTTAGACCCCGTTTGTATCCTAAAAGGTAGAACCGATTGTTCTGTTCAAGTCGGAGCGCAATACATACATAGATGAAAATCAAAGTCGAAGTTTTATTATGGTAAATATTTATAAGCGTGTTTTTCTTATACCATAGGGTTTAACACAAATGGATCCATTTAAAATTCATAGAAAGATCAGGAATGTCACAACTCATCCTTGTTTCGTTCACCGCTACGAACGTTCGAATTAATGCCTTGTCAAAGTTTCATCTAGTTTGTGCTTGAAAGAATTCACTGTTGGCGCAGAAACAACGTAGAGGGGTAGAGAATTCCAAATAGTACACACCTTAAGTATACGTGAATGACGCTGGCATTCTAGTCGACATTTTTGGAGCACGAATTTGAATGAGTGACCCTTGAGGTGAGTGTTGGACTATAAGGCGAACAGTGAACTGCATGGTTGATCAGGATTCTGCATTATTTGTTACCTCAAAATCAAGTGCCCTCGAATTCAGCGATACTATGTGGAGCACAGTCCTAGTGAGTCTAGTTTTTCTACATAAGTATTAGAATGCAGTCCCTTGACCATTTTGGTGGAGGTTCGATTTTACGATCTAGAGTTTGATATTGGGTTGTGAATAGTTCAGCTTGTGGACTAATTCCTTATCACATTTTTTGGTTGCGCGTAATACTAGATATATTATCAACATATCAACCCCACTGTAGAAGAAATGCCGATCTGTTAAAAACAGGGCGCAAACATTTCCCTGCAGACCTTTCTCTTTGTAGGGAAGAGATACCCTCAAGTGTAATCGATTGGCGTTTGCGGGACTCCAGTCACTAATTTGAAGGACTAAATACTTTTCATATAAATTCATTACCTCGGATATCAAGACTGTCTAGATTTCAAAATTTTATAGTTCTCCATTACGGTAAACTGCAGCAGCATGTTCAGTCAGCAGTGATGATGCAATTGTCATTGGCATTATTATGGTGACATCACTCCCACCCAGCCATTCCACTTTATATGACTCAAGCTTGCCTCGGATAAACTGTTTAACCGACACCAGGACGATGTTCTCCGCTTTCAATACCGGATATATGACATGCTCATTTTCCCCGGCTTTGTTTTACAACTCTAAAATAAGTTTCCATGTTAATCCTTCAGATGAATACCAAAGAAAACAAAGCAAGGTGTTATGTATATATACGGACGAACGAGGTTCATATCTGCAATGGACTTGTTGATGCCAAAGTGAAGGTTATGAAGCAACCCATACATACATTGCTGGATATTCCATTTCTCCCGATGTGCCACCGGGTTGGGTGAACTGCTCATCTTGTGATCTCTCTCCTTTTGATAGAGATGAAAATATTCCTATTGTTAACTATTGTCTAGCATACTACTCATTCGAACACCGGATAGTTGATCAGGCAGTGCTCCTTTCTCTTACCCTGTGCTTCCAATCTTTTCAGTCTACATTTTATTTGCTCTTTATGTGACGAAATTCACCAACTCCATCACTAAAGTTAAATAAGGCTGTTCATCTGTTATCGACCATGGGGAACATATCTTGATACTTTAACACAGCGATGTAACATTCCAAATTCCCCCGGGGCTATCGTTTGGCCATTTGTATGACTCTGAGTTGCACCAATGTTGACAATCATCTCTGGAAGCTGTCTGAATTCGCACTGTAAACAGTCTGTTTTGAAATGTCATGCAATTTTGTCACAGAGCTCGGAGTTACTCTAGACTGATTCGTTTCTCCACTCTAGGTTGGTTAGTGAACATGGTCTTGTGAAACCAGATCACCTTGAATTGATGAATTCTGCGTGTTTTGCTGAAAACCCCGCATGAAATGAGTGACCGGCTTCACGTGCGCATCACACTGTTGGTGTGACGTCAGCACGGCATTCTTTTGGTTGGTGGATGAAGCATAAATCGGTGAACAAACAATTAAAAAGATACCAGAGAGTACGATAAACTGCAGAGGAGATAGGGCATATCCAGAACCTGTTACGTTTCATAAACGTTTCACCTGACGGTTTGGAAGCACACGAGAAACAGATGTATTATCGTGTATTCTCACCAGTTCAGTAGAGGCATGTCAGTCAATTGATCGTGAATCAGTTGTTTTCACCCCTAGCGGCCAAAGCGGTCACAAAATAGTGACTGTTGAGGTAATCAACAGACGACCGCTGGGTCTGATTTACGTTCAACATACAACTGATGCGGACCAAGTGCAACCAAAGTAGTGACATAAACTAGCAAAATCGAATATTACACTTCCTCATTTTCTCGGTGTCACCTGAGTCTTCTTTGAATGAGTTTGTCGCTTACTCTCTCTCTATCTCAAACCATAGGATTCCCACTGGACATATTCAACCTTCGTCACTGACAGGAACACATACACGATGACGTTCCGGTGAATGTATGACATTTTTGGCCAATTCTAATACGGTGGGATAACATACCAAGTTCGATGAACGAAAACAGCTGTTACTCGGTGCATCCGATTTTCGTCATTTTGAACGAGTATGTTCTGCATCATCAATGCTTCCAATTGTTTTCTTTCTCCACCAAATAAATGAAATTTTCAACGTACATCCAATGCAACAAATCAATGTTATAAGCAACCTGCGGATCCATGAAAAAGTCCTCTCGATTTGTGCTCCTTCGATTTCATTGCGAGAGAATCCATATCGATCAGTATTAGGAACAGGCAAGTTTATTTCCATTGGAAGACAAGTCATGAGATTACAATTAGAACATTTGCATAAAATTACTCCTCTCGTTCAGGGAAACTTTGAATAAAAACTGTCTCCATTCTTGAATATTCATAACTTTGAGGACCTATGTGTATAAATGCGATGTTCTGTCAATTCATGGATGCGTTTCCTCTGACCGAATATTCGGAAAATTTCACTGCTCTTTATTTGTCCCCGTTGTTGAATTTTGTTAAATCAATTCGTTGCTCATATGTGTGTGCAATAGTTGGCCCAAATATCCCCGTG
>UZAN01042270.1:23911-49876 GCA_900618425.1 Echinostoma caproni
CGTGAACTCATTTGTTTCCAAAGAGATAGAGTACCTTATGTTTACATTGAAACATAAGAAAATGGACAAACGACAGCTTTTTGTTCTCGAAGCAGTTGAATAATTTATGCTCCCTTATCAGGATGGGCAGACATCAGGTAGAAGTTACATAGCAGGTGCCAAGCATGAAGAGGAGAGTAATTTAATAAACTACCTGGTTCAAAATTGATTATTGCGGTACAATAACCATTTTTGTCACCCTCAAACTGAATGCTTTTATTTCTCTGTATCGATATGTATGTTAGGATGTGTTCCGTGGATGAGAAGGGGGATATGTAAACATGAAAAGCGATTTTTAACACAAGCTATTGTTTTCCACAGTTACTCAAATTTTATTTTAAAAGATATGATCAATTATTTTAAAACATCTGTCCAATCTTTCTGACGCATAACCTGGTTTTATGGTGCACCCTGATCGTAACCATTTGCGTGCGAGTTCAGCGGGAATATATTTCGTACTGTATACCAAACCTCTGACGCTGAAACAAAAGGTGCCACGCTAAAGATGAGCAGCCATCACTACTGTCAAACCATTTGTTTTTGACTCATGACACTGGTGAAATATGAGCACATCTAACTTCCGTGCTGCTGCATCATTATTCTAAGTTGTTTCTTTCTCTATTTTGTTTGAATAATAAATACCTCAAAAGTTCGTTACAGCTTTGATTTGACAGAATATTCCTTCAGCCATCGCTTACGTTTCCTCAGTATTCAGGGATTTTATTGATCTCGTATTCTGATTTCATCTTGCCACAAAGTGCTTCACAGGTAACAACGCCAATTTTAGCATTTTGCATTTGGATTAATCATAAAGACCGATGGAACTGCTATCAGAAAGTAGTGTCATTTAAATAAATATATCTGGATTTCTCCCCTACAATATCCTATACTGTTTCGATTCAATAGTAAACTCATCAATGAACTGAATTTGAGCTTCTATCAAATATAGTTTCGCAGTGCACGTAGCCTACTTACGATGGAATCTTTGGATTGCTTAAAGTGTGTGTATCTGTATTCAACTATAAAAACTGAACAGTTGTTTTGGGAAGAGAAATTAGCCTCATTGAATGTTTGGGACTGATTTCGTCTTCAGACCTGATATGGGACGCTCAATGATGACATAATTATTAGGCAATTCGATTATTGCGACTACTCGGGATATGAGGTGGGCCAGGGGTGCTTAGGCACCTGCACACATTGTTTTTTGTCAAAGAAGGGGGTTGTGCAGACAAACTCCTACGGCTGCCATCGGACCTGCCTCGATAGTTGACCACGAACCCGATACGGTGGCATTCACAGTGTGATATGTTTAGACTGGGTGTGAAACCAGTGTATTTGTAAGTAACCTAATTGTTTCTGTATTTAGCCGTGCCGGGTAGTATTCACGGATTCGTCCAGACAAACACCTGACTGTGAGGCGTGAATACGCTCTTCCATAGGACCATGTAAATGATCACACCTACGGTGAGAATCAGGCACTTTGTCCTTTACTCGTAAACGCACAATGGGCTGGGATGTAAACAAACAATACACGCAAGCCAAAATCCCGTTTTATTTCGAGGGTTTATTAAGTATGTTACGTTTGGTACGAAAATGTCTCTGGCATATGCTCAAATTTAGTTCATATCCGGATTTTACTGCATTATGTTACATTTACCTTTTTCATTGTAGGTGATACACGAGCAAACGTGATTCGGCGTGAGATGGTGTGATTTGGTTGATATACATTGGTTTGCTGTTCAAATCCTGGGAGTGACGGTGGATATACAATAAACAATGTGATCTAACCAGAACAAGCGTGGCGTCTATCTAGTGTATGGTTGACTGCGTGAGATGAAGATTAAACGCCAGAGAGAAGCCTAGATGACGCTCTGTCCGAATCAGTATTATATATTCGACAACATCAACGAAATAATATGAAATGTTTGGTAAATTACCATTATCTGTTACAAATAATCCATCCGTATTCACATTCTCGCAAAAGTTTGGCCTAATCAATGCCATCATCATTTTATGAATGTTTAGTTTGAGAGGAACACGTAGGACGTTTGTAATGAGACAATAGTTGGATACGTTGTATCAGTTTAGCGGTAAAAATCAATCAACCGCTGACATGCTCTTGGCGAGAGCGGTTGACGAAGCCCCACAAAGCTATATGCTAGGCTATGTGAAGAGCAACATCAAGAACAACACTCAAAACTAAGATGGATCATAGGTTCACACGTTGGCCACAGCTTAGATTTGAAACGTCTGTCGAGCTGTGTTGGAGTTTCTCCCACTTGACCTCTCTTCTTGTCTACGATACGGTGCGTGTAGCTTCATTGGTTTCACTAGCCCCACCATGGTTTACTCAGCTTATCACCTCATATGCATTCAAAAGATACCCCCATTCTGCGCTTATTCAGTTGCACGGTTTGATGAAATGGTTTAAAATTTCTTTTTTCCTATATTACAGCAATGTAGCTAATTGTGTTCATTCTAATTGTGCTTTGAGTGCCGGTGAACCTATCTTTTGAGGTCGAAGATGAATCAGCACTAGGCTTCCTAATTTGGATTTCAAACGCTCAACAGGGAGCTGCATGATCGACGGTCAAATCATCTACTGCCGAGTCCAATGCCCATGGTTCCAGTGTTGAGGATGAAACCCAGTGATGCGCACTGTTGACCAGTTATAAGAAAAACGTAGCGCATGTCCAGTGCTCTCTGGCGTTCATCACAAAACATTCTATTGTAGCTAAAGTAAATGCGCCGAAGATATGAAACCATATGCAGTGTTCAAAACAGTATAAATCATCAAATTTGAAATAATGTTGGTAGACGTAAGTGTGTATTCAAATTAGCGATCAGTATATAAAAGGATTAAGAATCTGTCATATTTAGTTGATGGTTCGCCTCCTCCTCTTCGGGATGCACAAAGAGATACAGAGCAGCGCCAAATTCACTGTCGAAATTGTTGGCCAAAGGGACATTGTGTATATATAGTTGTGTGGTGTGTTGTGATTTAATCCGAGGAAAACTGCCGAGAATGTGTCCAGATCTTTACCCGCGCTCAGGCTAATTCGGATAACTGAGTTGGCAATGAACATTGCTGTGGATATGTTAATCCAGCTGCGATCGGTAACAGAAAAATGTTTAATCATCACGGATGTCGCCACTGATGTCACTTGTGTAGTCTGATGATTCGGTAATGTGTTAACTGGATTCTCTGAGTTCGAATGTGATGCACAATTGGTGTTTCTTCGTCGCACAAAAACGTAAATCAAGCCCTTGATGGAATAAAACAGAATGACAAACGTACAAATAATGAGAAGGAAATTAGGTATGATCACAAGGAGAATGAATTCCACATAGACGAGAAATTTCACGTAAAATACATAGTATTCTTGACGTAGACTGCACGATAATTCCAGTTGCATAACGACAGAGCCATTGGGTAACTGATATTCAATCGGAGTAACATTTCCAATCATCCATATGTAGTTGCATATGCCGGAGAATGACAAAGCGATGAATAAACTCATTCCGATTTTCAATTTGAGCGTGTTCAACACAGCATTGGAATAGGGGGGACATTGTTGACTTTCCAGATCGTTTCGGTGGCTATTCCGATTAGACCTCCACAGCCGTCCAACGGCCAAAATACGTTCTGCGCCGTACACAACGAGTATCCACTGGGTGACTAAATGTGAGAATGTGATCAACATGAAAGTTAGTCTACAGCCGAGATTGAGTTCTGTTCTATAGCTGATGCTACTTCGAACATGATCGAACATGACCACGGCGGGAATGAAGTATTCGGCCGTGATGGTCAAAGAATCAAACGTTGCAATTAACCCAATAAGGAACAGTTGACTTGCATCAAAGTCAGTTTTATTCACACCATTGGAATTATATGGCCCAGCGGATGATGGCAAACAAACATTGTCCGATATCGGGTTTGGTTGATTACGCAACGAAGGCATTTCGTTTTCTTCATCTGGCTGGAACGTTTGACTACCAAGAAACGGGCTATCGGTCTTTTCTGAGATTGTACGCTTTGGATAACAGCCACGACGATACAAACATACCGTCCTGTACAGACAGCAGCCGCAATTTATGCTACATTTAAACGCGGATTGTCTGAATGCAGCATGCTGGTTTCTACGATGTGGTTCCTTCCTGGTACAACCAAGCAAACTGCGACCAGAGCCATGGTTATGATCGGCATCTGTGTAGCAAATCAATGAACAAAAGTACGGAAAATTTATGTCATGAGCACAGTCAGGATGGACGCATTAAAAGTGTCTGCACATTCTCATATGAAAGGTGTCTGATGAATTTCTTTGCCTTGGTTATCATAAGGTAACAGATTTTAGTTATTCTGTTTTTTGACACTAAGAGTTAGACGCTTCCGAAAGGATCAAACATTTAGCGCTCATAACAGTTGATGCATTTTTTAAGTCCAAAGATTTTAATTTTCCAAAAGTAGCATCAATTATATTGCCCCTATATAAGCTGACTCGGAGGTTGTGCATGTCTTTTGCATTGGTCAAAAGCTAGATCATTCACGGCGACACAGTGAGCTGTGTGCAGAACACATCGGAGAATATCCTAATACAGTTCGTTTTCATCCTGTTTGTCAGTATTGCAAAACAATTGCTGGTTTGTGCAGCTGCTAATTCATATCGTTACGGTATAATCTAAACGCTGCATCAAAGTCTGTTTCACGTATTCATATTGGGAGAAACAGAAGAAGTGTTTAATTAGCTACTGATCAGCCCTCATGCGATAGATCAACGTATGTAGGTTAACGGGTTTATTTCCCCGAAGACAATGCTACAAGGCCGGTAGGTAACATAAAAACCTGGAGCGATCGGACGCAGGACATCACAAGGAAAGCACGGGTATTTATTGTTCAAAGTCGAAAGATGTTCAAACAGTTCAAGGTAGTGATCATCAAAAAGCCTTCTTGACGCAAACCGTTTCAGTGGTTTATTTTTAATTTTAGGCTGCCTGACCACATTCCGATGATGATCTTCCGGCTATTAGCAAACTCTTAACATACATAGTTCTACTGTGATTAACACTGGTAATTCTTCATGATTTAAATAAATAATTCGGAGTGCGAACACGCAAGGTAGATGATTGATACCAGTCTCGTTCAGATACGTCTAGTATTCCTGATTGATGTCTATGCTTATGTGAGTTCAGGAGAATTTTGTCTCATTCAGTGTAAATTTTTACACTGAGAAAAGAACACGCAAACTTGCTTTGAATAAAATGAAATGCAAAAGAAGAAAAGCATCTTACACACATAAAACCTAATATCAGAATTAAGCAAACCCTCTTTTGATAATCAGAAATGGTCCACATGAGGACCCTGGATGTTGCTATAAAGTTATGGCTGTGGTAAAAGAACGGAAACAGACAACTATGACTCACAATTGTCCACACACTCTTTTGTCTCGTTTTTAGAGGCTTGATCCGTTTGAGAACAGAGGAACAATCCCCACCATTCGGATCACGATCAACCAAAGACGGTGTACACAACGAGCCCAGTTAAGTCATAGAGAAAGTAGTCCGCAAAGTACTGGGCGAGCAAAGCCGATGTAAATAATTATGACAATAAGAATACGAATGGTTAACACAGACTACGTCAAGTAACTTTCAACCAGTCTTTTTCTACAGGTTCAGTTTTTGCTGAGAACAATACGCCTGTCTATGTATTTAGCCTTCACTGACCCCTATGTGTACTTTGCTCATTCCGGTTTGAAGTACATACATACAGAATCTTCGTGAAGACAGAACCAATAATGTGGCTTGCATGAATTGCTTAAAACATATATGACCGATACACTCGCGAATGAAAATTATTCATGTGGATGAAAATATCTCCTCACAAGTGAGGTGCGGCCCGGGAAAAACAAACAAGCAAGCCGAATAAACAGAACAGTGCCGTCTGAGGGAAATGATGCATAAATTCCGTCCGCCTGGTTGAAAATAAGCAGATTGAACTCTGCGATGTTTCATAACATATACCATGTGATAATGTTACTATCAGTTAACCGATAACAAGTGTTTGATTAGGATTCGTCTGATCGAGTTCAGATAGGGGGAGGATAGTGCTAATGTGAAGATGATGAAGGGCTATTTGGGGCACCAGTGCCAGGCAGCGGTAATCAATTTTCAAAAACGTGTACTAAACAGATGTTTTCCGGTCAACAAATGCCTCCCATTGAATAATTGTTTGATGAACCGGATTGATACACAACTGAATGTTTTTGTTGTGTTGATTCAAAGGGCAAAATTGCCAGCCCTTGGCTTCTAAGGATGTTATTCAATAAATGACGAAAGAAAGGTGCAACACATTTTCACTTTGAATGACAATTGCAACATCATTTTTATCAGTGCTGCAGTAGAACTTAAATTCGATTAACTCATACTATGATCGTTTGTTTTCAGTGAAATTTCAAGAACAATAGTCGAATGAACTATTTTTTTACTGATGCTGAAGCGCCTTTTTTGTCTTTTATCACGTGAAATCAAACATAAGCTTTTTACATTTTGTGACTACCAGAGGTGAATCAAATTTAGGATTTGTGAAATATATTACATTTGAACACGTTTCAGTAGTCCGGATAACATTTCAATTTAATAGGGGATGAGATAAGTTCAGGTTGCTGATTGCCAATCAAAAGTGTATTTATTTGTTTAGTTTTATGTGACCTGAAGATCATAGGCGTCTTATCTCGAAGGATGTTCTTGCGAATCCAACCATCACAGCCACCCACATTTTCTCATTCTCTGTATGCAGTATGAAAGCCCTTCAATGAGTGGCTTCCCGCCTTGCTAAAAATTGCATCATTGCATGCATGATATACAAAAGTAAACTTGAAAAAGAAGCAGACAACAGTCACGTACTTACGGCCAATAAATCTGTTCATATTGAAATACCTAACCAACAAAATATATCGCTGAGTGCCATCCGAAATGTCTCTACTCCAGTACTTCTCACCGCAATGCGAATCAGTTTAAAAACCACCTCTTTGATATAGTTGCAACACAATCAGTATGAAACCACAGATTACGACCAAAACAATATAGAGATTTCTTCCAGGCGAAACCTTTCTCTTATCTGGTCCTCGATGATAACTGTGAACACCTAACTTTGGAATTCGTTACTATACGTTCCAAAAAGTCAGAACTCGTAACATATAATGATAAAATTATTCGCGATGTGTTGAGTTAAACTTGATTTCTTGTTTTGTTAGTGTTTTGTGCCCAATATGCCAATCGGTAACTCAAATCCTGGTTGGATTTTCATTTCCGTGAGAAACGGTTCCAAATAACTCAGCTATTTCCTTTGTTTTAAGGGTTCCTTAAGCACAGGAATGGCTTAATCGGCTTACGAACCGTCGGCTTACATATCCTATTTAGCGACCACTCTTCCCTACCTGCATATTTTGAGAGAATATGATCATTCACAACACACACATACAAATCTCCAGTGTAAATCTGACAGTTGGAGGTTTGTATTTGTGAATCACGCGAAACAGCTTTATCCTATTTCCGTTTTTATTAGTACGTTCTCTAAATGGGCTCTGACTATATTCGTCAACAAACAAATTAACTGGCATAGCTGTTATTATGTAAAGCTGCATTAAACAGCTTCAAATATTGTGCGTAGCGTTTCCGAGCTTGTAAGAACGCTAGAGGACAAATATTCTATACTTGTCTTTGTTCATTTTAGTCCATACAAACCATGACATGAGTCGATGCAGATTGCATTGATATGTTTTTATTTTCGTCAATAATTATGCTCCCCACTTTGTCTGGCCCTTAATTTATCGCAGACCAAAAAATTGTTGATTTTTAGTAGAAATAATCAGAACCGAATAAAAGGATGATTTTATGGAATTTTGGTTACTTCATTTCTTGAGTTTTCATATATGTGGTGATGGTCGAATTCTCAAGATCAAGCGATATCACGATGCGCAGCTCTCGGATTAAAACACTTTCCTGCAAATTGGTTTCTGTTTCGATCTATTCAATAGACAGAATTAAAGGAATTTGATCAAATGTGAAATTTAATCCACTTTATTCAAACAGATTTTGATGACAGCCTTGTTTTAATTATTCCAGGTCAATTATATTGTATATATACATGAATTTAGTAATCAAATAATCAACATGGGGCGTAATTGAAATCTCGAAATTATTATTTTCATTCATCTCTGCTCAATAACGATCATTCCGAACCCATAATTAAACGTAATCAACTCGTTTGGTCACTCTAGTTGAAAAAAATATCTCCTGTCAACCAAACAAAAGAATCTCGTTTTGTGCTGCTCATGATGAAGTAATTATGGGTGCCATGATGAAATCACCAAACGGCTGTTTTCAATTGGATAAGCGAGACATTATACCACTCAGGCTACCTAATCAACTGATATATCAACGCTCCAATGTTGGCCACAGATTACACGATACAGTCCATTGCACCAGGCTGACAATGCATAATTGCATTTCTTTACCACGAATAGTTTTAATCTGTTGAACGTGTCTTCATGATCGCTACCAGTTCACAATACTTTCAAAAGATTCCTGTGGACAGCCAGCCACATTTTACTTTACTTCAACAGTTTACATTTATTAGTTCCCAGACTGTTGGTACTTTTATTGTTTTTGTTTAGAGTATTTTCCCGCTCAGTTTAGTCACTGAACCGTGTCACTAGGATTAGTTTATCTTGCTCAATGGAGCGTTTTATTTCATTTTCACCCCCTTAACAAAGCACTTCGACACTTTAAGTTTGCATACCGAATTCGACCTACCTACTTCCTCATCCGTGCTAATTAGTCTCTGAAGATCTCCAATATTTTGTTCAAATCTTACTTGAATATTTTGCGGTGTCGTTTGTCTTGGACTCTGCTGAACTGGTTCTCATCGGCCGCTATCCTTTCCAATGTGTGTCATTTATTTTGGAAAAATGTGGATTCGAATAAATATTATTCAAATAATAATCTAATCAGAGCATAGCAACTTAAGGGAGTATCATTTAGCCACTCTGCAAGCTTGCCTCAGTTCAATTTAGCTCTTTACGTCAAATTTATGTTACGTAATGTGGTAGTATACATTTGATCCTTTACGTTCATGGTTTATCTCTTAGCATTAGTTTAAACCAGTGGAGACCGTCCATCAATTCATATCTTTGAAATAAATAGTTTTGTGCCAATTTTCTGAAGATAGTCAGGCGCGAAAATAACGAAACCAATTACAACTTGCATTAATTGTAATACTCAATATAAATTGCATAATCCATAACGTGATGCAGTGTAAGTGTCAAGCATGTTTTGCATCGATAAACTTAAATATTGTTGCTCAATATCTTGGCTGCACTAACAGGTAATGATACCTTTACCAGGACGTTTTTCGTCGAAAGTGAGCAAATTTAGTATGATTCATCATGTTCATTGTTTATCAGCTCTCAATTTGTCACCGATTCTAAGATTATTTCTTTATACCAAAGTTATGTATGTATGTGTTATGTAGGTGCGGCACTGATATACGCAACTAAACACGACAACGAATCACGATTAGGGTTACGTCTGTGCCTATTGTAGCAAGCATTCAGATTCGTTTATTTTTAGTGATCTGAGAATACATAGACAGTTGTCACTACACTCATTAAAGTTGTAGACAAACATATATAATCCATAATCGGCCGTAATATAATTGATTGGATTCACGCCATAAATGCGAGATTCCTTGTTAAATAGAGTTACCCGATATCATGAATTAGATAAGTTTTATCAGTTTCTGATTATGCGAAATGTCGTTCCTTCAGCAATGACTAAAAACCAGAAGGTCAACCAAGACACGATGGCTTACGTGAAGAGAATAAATTGGTCTCCTCATATGTGTGCAATGTACATGTGATTGACATTCCAGATTCCGTTTGATGCTCCCTAAAACTGGTTACCGATGCATGATAACTGTGTTGGATTGTGAGAAAAGGATAGATTGGTGGCTTCCATGCGCTTGATTAGCACAGCATTCTATTTGCTTGTAATTCCTTGGAATAATCTGAATTTATTTATACTCATGGTCTCTGTCTTCATGGAACATCCGGTTGTTATTTGATTGCTCGTTGTTTTCCTAGTGCAATGTATTATTTTGACTTGAACTTTTGTAAAAATAAGACTCCATTATAAATTGGTTTTATGTGACCGATCGGGGTCATTCATTTGTCATGTGTAAATTCCATTGATTCATCTGTTTTAGGTGGAGTTTGTGCTCACAGTCAAACATAATTAAAGGGTGGTTCAACGGGTGGGTTGCTTGCCGACAAATATTGTTAATATTTTATTCTCACTTGCAACAATTCATGGCGACTATCATATATACTTTCGCAGGTTAACAAAGATAATCGTTTACCATGGTATTTTGTACTGTATTCTAGTTGATTTTGTTTTAGTGGATCATTGATGGATCTCAATACTTATTTGGAATTCCCAGTGACCCATGATGAAAAAAATATTGCACAAATCAACTCGAAATCAATTGAGAAACATTTTCCTTTTATTGCATTTTATAATCATACAAACAATCATTGAATTAGCTGTAACTAACTGACGACCGCTAAACATCATTTGAAATATTCGGGAGATGATGATAGGTTTGAAATATAAACTGTGGGGCATTGAGTGAACGACAATACATGTTTTAAATGAGCACAGTTACAATTTCGAGCGTGGGTTATGAAAGTAATTACCTCTATAACTCATACAACATGATCAAAGTGATTGATGATTTACTTGCAGTCTGAGGACACCTTTGGATGTACCGCAAACGACTTTTTCTCAGAGCATAGATGTCAAAGATTTTCTTTTCAATCGATGACTGTAAAACTGTTTAATAAGTTATGGACAATCAGGTTTACTTTCATTCCAGATCTTTCCGGTTTACGTATTCGAAATTGTGCAACTAATCTTGTCCACGTGCTAGTACTTTCCATTGGAACTAAGTAATTTCCGTGCCGACAATGATTTTGTTTGTCAATAGCAATTTTTGATGCGAAACAAAAGTGTAAAGATTAATCTTCGTTTCGAATGCTGGTTAAGGTTGCTCCCCTACCGATAATGTACAACTCAGTGATTCTGCCTTCACGATTTCATAAATTATTTGACATATCCGTGCATTAGAAAACCAACTTGTGTATCCAAATGAACACAATGTTTTATTAAGTGACAAATGAGCTTTAGCATGTGGTTTGGCTCATTTCAGACCAGAAACATCCCCGTTGATTGATCAAAACAGGAAAATGACCGCAGTATATCAGGGACTTACTATAGTTTTTATTTGAGCAAACCCGTCCTTGTCGACGTGGAATTCGGTGCCAGAAAAATGTTAACAGCACAATAGCGGTATTCAGTATCAGACAATAGAGCGTGAGGCACATGAGTAGTGTGGCTTGGGGTGGTGTGGTGGTCGTCGTGCTGGTCGTAGTGGTGGCTTGCAGAATGCGTTGCAATTCTGTTGGTTGTGTGTCATTTCGAATATGAATCGGCGGCGATTCGGTCACCATCTTCCGTCATAGGAAATATAGCGTCTGAATGGATAGAGAAACGAAAAGTGCTGAAAATACTGCATGAAAAACCGAACGATTACCGAATAACTACAAAATCGCGTACACCTCTTGCAGTCTGTTACCACAAATATCACATTCTGTTCACATACCGGGTGACTATGCTGACAATGCACTGTATTTCAAAAGACAAATTTAATCAAAGCTGTTATTAGTCAATCTTTCAAAATTCGGGATGCAATTTTGTTTTTGGAACGAGTAGTTTATATCATGATTATACTCCCCTGGTACGTATTCCTTGTACAAATTTAATGCGCAAATCCCTGGCTGTTACTTTACATTGATATTATGTGGTTAAAATAATTGTTTCAAATTTATTACTGAAACAAATGACGCACGCCATCCTTGTTGGAAAACCTTACCCAAATCATTTTGGTTAAAGCACAGCTGCATTTGAGCGATTAATTAACAGGATGCGCAGCTTGTCTGAAAAACAAGCTTTGCATTTGGCAGATCTAACATGTTTTTCAAAGCGTATAATTATAAAGGGGACTAACAGTGGAGATTTATTTTTGCGTTAGCATACAGTTCATAGTCTAACGTCAGTCAGTGTTGATAGTGGACATATTTGTTTCCGAAAAAGTGCTTTGATTGATGAATAAAACTCCACGAACTCTTCTAGTTTGGCCTATTCTCCTTTGTACTTGTTTTGTTGATGACTGAGAGCCAATATTTCAAATTTCCATCAATAATAATCGTTATTTTTGTTGTTTAATCTATTAAACCACGAGTTTGATAATTATTATTTCTCAGAAATCCACAATCGTGCATTCATTTGGTTCTCTGTTTAGGAAATCGATAAAACGTGAATGTCAAAAACAATATTTTGCAAAATGCTAGTGATTAGATTATTTCTAATCGTTCAACGAAAGGAAACCAAAATGGAGCTTTTTCAATTATGGTTCTACTAGAACTTACTGATTTGGCAATTTATCAACCACCGCGGTGTGATTCGAAGATGTTTATATTGATACGTTACAACTGGGGTTTCAATTAGAAGCAATAGGCCAAAAAGCGATTGGCCCAAGGTTTTGACCAATCACAGCTGATATCATTTTTCCAATGTGGTGTGATCTTCAGTGTGAGGAGGGAGGAGAGGTGTGTGATCAATAATAAACTGACAGAAATGAAGCGATAAAGAGTCCCTGAGCAAGCAATTCATTTGTTTCCACTCGAAATAACATGGTGCTAGCGAATAGTGCACGGGTGGGAACAATTACTTATTTGATGAAAATTTCCTAGATGTATTCTTTGAATAATAACAATTCACTTGATTAAATTTACTTTTAATTACGTTTCAAATAGAGCTAACCCACTGACGTGTTTGATAACCATGCTTTTCTTTCTGTTACTGAAGATATACGAGGCATACTAAGCACAGACATGCATTACTTCCCAACGCCATCACGCTTTCTTTTCTATTCTCAAATCACCTAATCCAAATCTGTAGCAGGGAGTATTTAAACTCATCAGGCGATACGTTATAATCCGCTAACTCCTTCAGAAGAAATAAGCCGCACCTTAAAGGCATGATGAGAACAATGTTACCTTAACAAACCAAATCCTATTGGACTACTTGTAAGGCGTACCCACAACATGTCCAGACATCCGCGACAACGCAGGTTTTAAAGAAACGAAAGGAAGAAAGAAAGAAAAGAAAAATTTGTGACACATGAGCAGGTCATTGATACGTTTGCAATCATAAGAGAAAATGTAGCAAAATAGACTTTCTAACATTTATAAATCTTCAACACAAGAACACAAATCATTCTGTGTCAATAAATCAGAAATGCAATCCTAACTTCAAAAGAATCGTTCACGAAATCAAAAACACCGGTACAAAAAGGATTGTAATAGATAAGCCATTAAGAATTAACACTAAGCTTTACTAAGCAATTATATCAGCTAATCAACTTGGAGTCAGTAGACAACTTGAAATGTCCTAAAAAATGGGTCAAATCACAATTTTATGTGCATCCTGCTTCCAAGAAAGTTTCGAACTTCCTGTCGAATCACCTATTATGTATTTTCCTTACATAAGACAATTAACTAGTGGATTAGTAGGTGCTAATGGAGCGGTTCTCAGAAAAAATCAAGTGTCTTCATCTATTTGATATCAACGATTTTCGTGTAAGTCTGATCACGCCCTATGTGTATGACAAACTTCGGGTGCAAAATCTTTCACCCAGTGGGAATTTTCATTTTTCAACAGACAGCTCTGTGGTTGCAGTTCCCAGCACAGAACATACTAGTCTGCACACGCTACTGGTGATTAGACACAAGGTAGCTGACACGGAGAATGCCTGTAAGGTACGCGATCAACTTGGCGTTAATTAAATTTGTATAAGTTGAGTTGTGTTTCAGTCGCATCTCAAATATCTTCAGTGGGGTTTTTGTGAGAGACATTTGCCCAGAACGTCCCACCAAGTGGAAGACGACGGCATCCATTTTAATTCCTGTTTTCTTTCGACGTAGTTTTGAATTCCTCAGTAGTTTAACTCATAGTTTAAGAAATAACGGTTAGGCCACCTCAGTGATGTTGGTTGATCTCTTGGCTTTGGAAATTATGCCGCGGATTTTGTGCTAATCACATGAGGTTAGGAAAGTTTTAAAAGATTTTGGGCTGATGGCCTTAAATAGAGCTGGATGTATTTATTGTACGCAGATCATTGTATACAGCTGTGAACTCAGATATTGATTTTAAAGTAAAACCCCAGTCATGATCTGTGGAGGATTATTCCAGGAATAACGACTAAAATTTCCGTAACCTTCACAATCACTCTCCTTGATTAGACTCCCATAACGGTGAAGTAACGGTTGCCAACGAATTGTTCACAATTATGTCATTTGTGTAGGTGTTTGCTTGCATTAGACCCATCATTCTTCAAACATTTTGGCATGCAAAGACAGGCATCTGATTAGTGTATCACCGCAATATTCCAATCTACTCAGGTTCCTGGATGCAAGTTTCAGTAAACTACCTGTAAGACTCAATATTTACCAACAAATGGTTCTGTCGATTGCACGTTTGCCAGTTTAAACATTTTGAAAAGTTTCATTGCACAGTATGATGTTAGAATGAAACAAATACACTGAAATGGAAGAACATGCATTGTACAAAAGCGTTGCGACTCCTCGGAACGTAAGGGGCACGAAAAATGGAAAACCCGAGATAAATAAATGAAACTATTGATTTTTTTTCCGTTACCGGTAACAGTTTTTTACAATATGTCTTTCCTCTGATAAAGAACTAATGTTTGCACTACAGCTCGAGGTCTTGTTTTGGAAAAATAATCATCGATTTTTGGAGAAACTATTGAAATTAACGAGTGGGTGACAGATTTGAATTACCTATAGATACATGATTTAGTGGCATTTTGATTAGTGGATTTTGCTATTAAGGTTTCGCAGCTTACATGTGCACAATGGTTTTTCCACAATAATTGCAAACTGTTAGTTGAGGGATATTATATTCTTCACGAAGAAGAAATATCTAACCGGACTCAGAAGAGCTGATTGTCCTTTGTTGACATACGCATGTTTATGTGACTCAGTAATAATAAACTTCAATTTTACTCGGTTTTGCCGAAAATTTTGAACAGTACGATCTGTGTTCACCCGTTAGTAAAATCACAGGAACGTTTGACCAGTTGATCGATTTCTCTATTGATGTGAATTCGAAATTGCATTGACCTGCCACAGATAGACACTGCGGAGTAAACACCAGTTTTGGATGCTCTTTTTAAAGCCAAAGACAGGATTTCAATTAGGAATTGTGCATTCCGAAGATCGCCCGAGGAGGTAAAGAAATACCATTATTGAAAATGTCCCATAGACACACCTGTTAAAACAGTAGTCTGATAGATAAAACGAACTTTGCTATGAACAAATTCTTTCATTTTATGATATTATTTTAGGTTCGATGCTGATTAGTTCCCATAGAATAAGGCTTGAAGTCTTGAATGAACCTAATCTTCGTAATAAGAGCAATTCATTTAGACATCTACTAATCGTATAAGGCAAGTTAAAAATACCAACTTTTCAGAAAGGCCGGTCTTTATTGGAAACCAATCTAATCCATTAGGCAATATATTCATCCATGCAGAAACTTATTAGGTAAAATTATTTAGCTTATGCTGGTTGTGTCTGGGCTGAGAGCAGCTATTGAAAACATTTCAAAGAACGACTTAAGATATTAAAGAGGCCAGATTAAATCAAACCATATGGCATCTCAATTGCAAGAAGCGAATCAGACGTGCTGTAGTAATATGTATTTGATCAATACATGCCTGAATAAAATAAATCTGGGGGGCTAAGTTGATCTTGTTTTGGGTAATATTTTTGAGTTCTTATTCAGGATAGAAACTCTAAGCTTATAAATTACCATAAACTATTCCACGAGCATCAACAACTAGCATCTCGATTTTCTTGCCAATTATCTGCTCATTTCATTCTTTGATTAGCTTGAAGTTGGAAACAAGGGTATAATTGCTTGCCATAAAACGCGAAAACCATTTTGCAGTTGGATGACAATTAACAGGAACAAAATATTATTTGAATAAAATACTTCTGTATTAGGTGACGAAACAGAATGTATAATTCCATGTCAAGAGCAGTCATTCATGAAAGAAAATATAGGAGATTGGCATGTCGACAGTTTCCCGCTTCATCTGCACTTGATTAGTCTGTGAGATATGAAATATGCCAATTGTTTTTGCCTGTTGATAGGCAACCCAAAAACGAGACAATAGTAGTGACCATAATTTCCTAGTTTTCCCTTATCAATAGGACTGAACATTGTTCACTGAAATTTTTTCGTCGATTTCGTTTTCAGTTGATGGGACTTCAAGTTCTTCTTCATTCGGGTTCCAGATTTCATTTGAAAGACAAAATATCAGTAACCGTTTCGTAAGACTAGGGATGCGGTTCGTCATAAGCCGTTTGTGTCATGAATTCTGTAATCATCTATTATAAGGACTTGAAAGCCTACTATACTTGCATTGTAATAGCAGTGGACGTGATTGTCCTGAATTCCAACAACTAATCTGAGTGAGCGATTTCTGTGATCGGTTGGCAGTTACCGGCTTGAAGTACTGGAAGAGACTTACTAGTATAGTTGAGAGAGTACTGCGAACTGGTTACTGTATCTTGCAGTATAACGAAACACGAATCAGATGCCCACCGCCGTAAGTGTGGGCTTTTTTCCATTATTATTCGATTCTTAGTGGCATCAGTTGGGTACACAGGACGATATTTTTCTGACGTTTTATCCCGTGGTGAGCGATTTGATGAAAACCGCGGTGTTTTTATATCACCTTCAGTTAGAAACATTCAAATGCATAGATTTTAAAGGCAAATGGTCAAATGTTTTTAGCCTGATGTCGCGAACTTTACAGATAAAGTGCAGAAAAATATTAACGTTACTTTTTGGGAATTTATCCGATACATTTTTCGGTCGTATATCCAAATAATCTATGAACCGTAATTGGTGAGGGTTAAAGCGTCCAAGTGTTGTGTTCAAACGAAAAATAAATTTGTATTGTATGCTCAAGTCTTTTATGCAGTTTTCCCAAGCAATGGTTATTTTTGTCCGATAACATCTGGATATCTGTGTACCGAAGATTCATGTGGACCGGACAGTTCATGCACTTCAGGAGTTTTGCTCCAATACAATACAAGCTAGGTCTCATGCGTAACCTGTTAATTGCACCTCGCAGGTTGTTTACTCCGGATAATGTAGAGGCTGGGCAAATTCGTTTTCCGTAAACTCTAAAGCTCAATGGGGACCCAGCGAGGTTTATACAAAGGTACAAAGCCGAACCCAAGACCTCAGGAATGGCAGCACCCAAATGGGACGTTCTCATTCAAATGCCGTTAAAACGTGACAATGTAGGCTGGTGGTATCGTTAGGTTGCATACATATTTTTGCAAATCCGATCGTTCACTTTATCACAACCCAGATTCTGAAACTGTTGGTGAAATCACTACTCCGCATTTCTGTCGAGTCTCGCAAAATCAATGCATTTCAAAGTGTGTGCGGAGCAACCTACGTGGGCAGAACAATGAGGCAGCTGTGCATCCGAGTTGTGGAGCATATATAATCATGGATCGAACGCGTACGGATCAGATTGAGGGCTACACAAACAATTAGGCCACCAAGCCAGTCGCACAGAACATGTGCACCATCAATTGCTCGCTATCTGCTGCATACTGGCCACCCACTCGACCGCGGAACGTCTTTTCGGGTTGTTTACTCAATCTTTAATGGAGGAATGGTGGATTTGTAGAGGCCATAGCGATCAAGCGTCGGAAGCCCCTGCTTTAACAGCAAAAGGACGCTTATAGTGATCTGGTGACCGCGTAAGCGGAAGAGTGAATAGATACCATGTTAGATTATCAACAGATGTTATATATTGACTGTATGATATTCTGTAGTAAGCACCAGCCGAGATGTGGTGAAATGATTCCGGAATTGAATCTTGGTTGCCTGAAGTGTTGTGTGCTTCGTTCAAGTTAATTTCGGGAATTAATTGCTTTATTGATATATATGTTTATTGCAGGAAAGAAACACAGGAAAGTGTGCCGTGTGTAGACCTCCACCAATTAGAAGCGATCCATAATTCGGATCGATTATCCTTGTGTGACACATAAGTACCTTATACCATTTACAACCACCCTGTTGTTGGTTAAGAACCCATGGTGATATAACTAACAATCAACCGCTGTTTCGCATTTACTCGATGGGTCATTTATTTACATTTTCTGTATTCTACAACTTCCTCTTCTATAAACCACTGGCTGTTTGCCTTTATCCGTGCATGTCCTCTTTATTTTTGGAACAAACTTCAATACAACTACCAGGTAAAACCATTTCCAAAATTTCCAAAGGTCGTGCTTGCACCCACTGAAATGTAACCAAAACTAAAACATTTAACGAGATTTTCTTCCAGTGATCTTTGAAGAGGATTAATAATGAGGAAATATTCTGACGAGCAAAACCGTTTTCAGTGTATTAATTACACCATTGTAAGAATAAATATATATGGCTAATAACAAAATAGTACCCGGCAGAATGTAAAGGAACTAAGAGCGTTACAAGGGGTCTTGTGTTCTTTTGGGTAACGAACCAGACTCGGTCAGGATGTTTGCGGTAATTTTCAATGTTGAATTGAAGTTCACAAGAATGTCCCACAAAAACGACAAGACACCGGAAACAAAGACGGTGCTTTCTATCACATTAAGAAAACTCAAAGAATAGCTATTTGAGCAGCGCCAGGGTTGAGCGAGTTCGTTCAACGGGGACTACGATTTCACGGTTTTATGAGCTGTCCATAGGACAGAAGAGTGGAGTTTCCTCTCGGGGGATCCTGTACGTACTAAACTCTTCATACGATCTGGTGGCCAAATGCTCCACTCATCTTCTGGAATCGGTAAGAATGGCGTCAGCTAGTCATAGCCTTGAGGATACAATCGGTCTCATTGAGTCAATAAATGGTTTCAGTATTACATCTTGCTTAACAAATGTTCCTATTGGCTTAGTTATTCACTATCTGTGAACCCATCAAAAAGCAACGGAATTATCGTAGGCCTACCGATAAATAATCAAAAACAAGAGTTACTCTTTCTGCCCTCACTATGAGCAGTTTACTAAGGATGGTGTAGAAATGAGGTTCCAGTTAGCTGCATTGTTTGATGATGTTTTCTTGTTCAGAATAGAGAACGGTCCAGTTGAAACACATCAAACAATGTGCTCAGTACAAACGCTACTTAGACGACAATTTTGGTGTGGTGGATTCCGTAACGGACTACAAACATCCAGTAAGTCATTTCAACGCAAGCGATCAAAAATATGAAATCCACGATTGAAAAAGAATCAACTTCTCAAAAGTACGAATCAATCAGGTAATCAGTACGCAGGAAAGCAATCTGTAACAGACAGGACACTCATTTGCGTAACTATATACGGCTCACTCGGAAAAAGATACGAATGCTGTGTTTGGTCAGTATAACTAAAACATGCTACACCGAGGACATTCTGTTTGATAAAATCCAAAATGTGAGGAGTATTTTTATCGACAATGAATACCTGTAGGGCTCGGTGGCATCTGTGTTGCAAACACAAACGACGTTTGACAAGATGATCATTGCTGAGGAAAAGTTTGTTCACGGTGCTTTTCCATTCAAAGGCGACATGTTGGCAGATAATGTGCACAGAGGATTATCAGATGCCATCAACAAGCGTTCTACGCATCGTAGCTCCAAACCAGACTCGAATCTA
The DNA here is from genome assembly GCA_900618425.1 of Echinostoma caproni. Taxonomy (NCBI): domain Eukaryota; kingdom Metazoa; phylum Platyhelminthes; class Trematoda; order Plagiorchiida; family Echinostomatidae; genus Echinostoma; species Echinostoma caproni. The sequence goes on from UZAN01042270.1 coordinate 43,853, forward strand.
GTTTACTGGTGTATCGACGGTTGATTAAGAGAACAGCGATTCGGTTGCCTCTTTCTCTGTTTACTCCTTCACTCGCTCTTGTTGAGGAAAGTATGTTGGTCTCACGACCAGGCGTCTCTCTGAGCGCATTCGCGTAGTTGACATGTGCAGTAATTAGTCACTAAAGAAGGCAGTTATGTCGCTTCTTGTCGTAAACGTGACCGAAGCGTTCCCACACATGGCAAGAGTTAACAGGAGACAGTCTAGACAAGTGCGGTTTCACATTCCAGCCACAACCGAAGCATTTTGTATCTGTTTTTATGACTCCTCCTCCTTTTCCGGTGAAAAATAATTTGTGTAAGCACTCAAGCTTCACGGCTGAGCTTCCGATAAGGGACTCATACTGAAACATCCGGGCAAATGCTAATTGGGTTACCAACTGTGATACAAAATGTTAGATACTTCAATTCTTTTATGTTTTCCCTCGTAAATCATCATCTACTACTAGTTGTATAAAACGCACTGTAATTCAATGAATAGTACACACTGAAAACGAGCTTGTTTACCGTTTATTTTTATACATATGGAGTCCAACGGAGTCCAACAGAAGACATGCAACAGAATGTCCGACATTGTTTTTCAACGCAAAATTGAAAATTGGACATTTTCTCACAAACATATGCCTTGAACCTCTGTCAGATAAAATCCATTTAAACAAAACTGCTTGAATTCATTTGTCAATTCAATCAATCTATTTATAAAACTCAGTAAATTCATAATCAACAGCCCTGTGACCGATATGCACAAAATGTTGCCCTGATTCAAATTATTACAAAGATGTTTAGTTTTAATACTATTGAGAAGATTTGACAATCACTGATCAATATATATAGTCGGCATGGACAAATGCATAAATGCAAACATTTTGCGATTTAGTAAGAGTGACGGTGATTATGAATTGGGTTGAAACAAATATGCTCTTGCCACTGGTTAGTGGTTACGAATAAATTACAATTTCATCTGACAAAGATGATTCCAGCTGCAAGATCAGAGGATCAGTTATCCCGCAGGGTAGTCTTTGGAGACAATTTTTGCTATCTTGGCAGCTATATATCACTGGGAGTATCGGCGCGCATGCAAAAGGCTTGGTTGGCATTTGCCGACTCGAGACATTTGTGGCGCCGTCGCGACGTCCAGCTATTTGTGAAGGGTTGAAGACATACTGCATCAGTTCAACCAGTGCTGCTTTACGGTGCAGAGACTTGGCCACTACGGAGTAGGATAAAAATAGATTGTCGGTGTTCGAAAACCGCTGTCTATGTCGCCTTGCACGAGTCTGGTTGGCTAACCGGACGAGCAATGCTGAGGTTAGACGTAGAGTCTTAGGTAATCGTGGTCGCCCACAACAGTGAGTAGTTCACCTTTATATATTACGTTTGGTGGGACGTGTGCTACGCATGTCCCCCGATGGGTTGCCACGGCGAGGTATGTTTGCCGAGGCAGGTAACGGTTGGGAGAAGATCAAGGAAAGTCAAACTAGGACCTGACATGAGGTTATAACAACCCCAACCAGGAAACTGGGTCACATAGGTCCCAGTCTGGGGACCCCGCGATCATGTTCACCGATGGTTTGAGACCCTGGGCGATAGGGCTAGGTGTCGCACACAGTGGCGCTTGTGCATCTACTCACTATTTTTGTAACTTCAGTCTATATAAAATCTCTATATTCCACTTGAATTTGCTCTGAACATTCTGATTTCATTTTGCTGTTTTATCCAAAAGGACAGCCAGAAGACAGCAACCAAAACTGACCTACAAATGATTGTACAAAGTGAACTTCACTGAGACTTTGGCGTATAGATCACGAATTGTGGTGCATTCGTGAGAGAAAAAAAAATTGGTCAACCGATAACCAGCATGTTGATCAGAACAATAATAGTGGTGGGGACCAAACGTTCCCTAACTATCTGTTTCTGTGTTAACCGTGTCGAACACGTTTCTAGAAACCGGCAATAAACGACACTATTGCAGGATTCACTCTCAGCTCACTCTAGCTGTTACCAACATTTGGTCCCTAATAGGTTAGTTCTCGATTACGACATAGATGGGGTGATAGGAAATAAAGTAAACAAAGCTATATTCTACATACCGAAAAAAGACGTACAGGTAAAGGCAACTGCAGATGGGTTCTGTAACATTTTATAGGCGGATTGTTCAACACAAACGGAATTTTAGTTTATCAGCTGGTGCTGCAAATGTGTAGGTTACAATTGAGACCAAAACGAGTTATTTTTGTGTGAATACATCAAAATTAAGGAACCAGTTTCATTGCATAACAAACGAAGCTCATGTGATGCTTTTCAATAGATTGACAAGCAACATTTCACTACGCATGAGCATTCCATTCCATCCGTTCTCTCCCTAGCATTGTTTCCAGTGTCGAGTTAATTGATTGACGCTTATCTGCAACGTGAGTTGCAAGGCAAACCGGAACAGGGTTTGTATCTGCTCTATCATAAAGATAACTAGAATGGATCAATTTAGATTGAACGAGATAAAGTTACAAGCTGTATCATCATTAGAGACAGGTCAATTATCCAGTGCACCCTAATGCGGACTGTGAATTGTTCGGTCAATCATTTATGATATTCTTTTATCAGTCATTGCGAGGCCTCGAAGTTCACGGAATTCGCGATTCTTAGAAGCGATAATTATTCATCGCTTGAAACCGTAATTATGTGTTCAAAAAAACATTTGTGACGCAACTGTTTTTGTCGTGGTAGTGACGATATCACACTTGATACTACCCTACCATAGCATGACGTGACATGACCTTTCCTCCCCCTCCCTAGTTCACCACATTCACCACATCGTTCGGACCAGTTCACCTCCATATCAAATTTTGTCATCTTACTTGATATCAACGTCTAACCAAAGACAAATCACTCAACTCACTTGCCCACCACTGTTCAAATGACTCATTTAAACTAGTATGCTTCTTCGTTTTACATGATCATATAAATGTGCGTTTACAGCTGAATGATAGCACGCGAAATTGATGGCCAATATCGCTTCTGCCCACATGTGTCTTCTGGTGTTGATGAGACTTTTACCAGTTCAACAAATGAGATATATTTTCCAAAAACGGAAGATGTGCATGGAGATGTAAAATAGTTGTTGTAAATGTCCGACAAAATATATTATATCGTCACCACGCCCCTGGGGTATCGAAACTTCTAAGGGAATCTGATCTTTTCTATTTCGAGTCCCTCTCACGTGTTTGACTTTTGCGCAAATATCTGGATCGAAGCCAGAGATAGTTTGTCAATAGGAAAGTTCATGTGTATGCAAATCATTGACGGCTAGTTTCCAATGAACACAAAGGAATTCTTTTGGAGATTTGCGGATGCTGATAAGTGCTGTGGAATTGGCATTTACTAAGATACATGAACATAGTAGGGTTGCTACTACTGATAGTGGACACTAATTGGGCATTGGCCGCATTCATTAACCGGGACGTCAGTGAGATAAGTAGCAGCATGAATGTATGTGAAATGACCACAAGATTGGCTTTCATATCGACGTGTGCATGTCTGCACTACTGTATGATGTCGATCATGAAGAATTTCATTGTTGGAGATACCAATAATCATAAATGCCAGCTACCTGAACAGCATCATCCTTTCGTTTTACCAGGTTGGACATCCATCGTGATGAGTTTGATGAATCAGTTCTCCCCCTCCCTCCCCCCTGGTTCAATTCGGCATTCCATTTGCTGTGGGGGCTTCACGTACATATTAATTTAATGGAAATCGTAGAAAAATTGAAAATTATAAGCCCTCGGAAACAGTGTCACTTTAAAATTTACTGAAGGTGACTTTATATATGTGTGTATGTAGGCATATAAAATGTCATTTTACTTCTTTTTCTATTTATTCAATAAACAAATGTATGCTCAACTTTCAGGAAGTAGGCTGCAGCCATACAAAGTTTACCTGGGGAAATACAGGAGTGCGGCAGTGGATCGGTTCGAACCCGGGAATTCTGGTACCAACTTGGTGACTTAACCACTTGGTCAACACTGCCGCATGTATGTATGTGTACGTTGCATTACTGATCTTCCAACGCGGAAATAAATAGCTTTAAAATAACTAAACCGAACTTAAACTGAATTGAAATTGTCAGCTAAGAAACAAATCAGATGAGTTATTTTTATATCATTGGAATTTCTTGCAAAAGGTTCAGGACCTCAAAGCGGCCCGTTAGCATTTGTTTTATGAAGGATTTTGTTGCAGTCTACTTCAATTTCAATAAATTATAAACTGAATGAATTGTGCATTTTATATGTAGACGTTAATTAACTGTTCGTTCATTAAACAAACACGATGAACAGCTTCCGAATTCAATCTTTATCCTTTTTAGTGCGATTTCGTTTTCCATGGTTTGTACAACAGATTGGGTGACAATTTTGTATTTCCTCTCTCTCTCTCTTTTCTCAAACAATGAACTCGGTCATTATTGGGGGGGGGGNGGGGGGTGGATGTCAATTTAGTCTTAACGATCTGATTATCTCTCTGGATTGAGAAAAATGATATCAAACAAACTGACAATTTACCTATGATACCTCACTTGAGGATGACCATAAAAGGACAATGTTAATGAGCCGGTCAGTTATAACAGAAATAATTACGTCTAGAGGTCAGATACTATTCACCACCGTCTCTCGATCCTCGCTCTCATCTCTCGAGTGTGCCTCATGTGCTATTGAATATAGGATTGGTAATTATTGGTAATTACGGGGAAAACCGCGATGAACAAACGATGCGGACGAGATCCAGTGTGTTGTTTCCAAGTAATTGAGGTCATTAGGGTGAAGCAGTCAATCATTGAACAATTGAATGTTTACCACAGAAGCAAAATTTAGTCATTTGCTTGTCCCTAAAGTAATTTGACAAATCGAGAACGTTTATTTGACTACCATCATCAACGAAAAGAAAACATAATAGAATCGTTTGAAAATGGAAAACAACTATTTATCACCGCAAAATCTCCCTTCAAATGGCAGAAATAAATGATGCATATTGCCCATGTGTTCAGCTCAAAACGCGTGTACAAATGCCAGACTGATGAAACACAGAAAGAAAATTAAAATAATTCCAAAAAGGTGTTGAATGAAGTCTATCCGGATTTAACTGACCCATAGGCATACTATCTGATCACTCATAATGCATAACGTAATAGGAATTAATTGAGGTAGAAATTAAAATTCCTTACCAGCCACGGACACAGAATCTCAAATTCCGAACGCTTCTCATGTATTAGTACGCTACTGGCCAAAGCTCCTAGAATCCTTGCGTAAAATAGACTGTAGCCTTTCATTGTGCTTTTGTTATAATTTGTGCAGAGAGTCTAGGAGTTAAAAGTACACAGGGGAAATTGCTTTCCGGAATATACCAGAGACGGTGGTGGTGGCCCGGTGGTAACGTCACCAATTATCACCCCGGAGAACGAGAGTTCGAATCCCTTCAACACCGCCTGACTTTCCCCATTTGTGTATTGTATGGCACCCCTTTGATTGGCCGCTTCCCCTTCCTGAAAATTATATCTTTGTATATTCAATAAAAGGAAGTAAAACGAAAAAGACACATTGACTGAAAAATGCAGTTTAGCAAAAAAACTATTTCTCGGTGACTAATCAATTGGTTAATACGGCACATTTTACATCACGTCATTTTTTATAGAAAAGAGGAAACAAAATTAATGATTATTCAAATGGGGATTGTTGTTATTGTTTTCCGTCTCAATTTCACAAAACCGGAAATGACTGATCCTGCCTTCGGAACTGAAGCTTGGTCCGTGAACGAGGACACGTGCAGTCGCATGCGGTCGCTCAATTTGTGTTCTCTCGGTTTTCAGTGGATTTTATGTGTCAAACCTCGTCATATAACGTCGAGTCAGCACTCATTCGACTCAGTTCGGTGAGCTACATCGAGTGATATCACTCTCTTGGATATATACCATACGCGTCTCACGTTTCCGCCGTTC
>UZAN01042271.1:17036-40832 GCA_900618425.1 Echinostoma caproni
TTCAAACAGTTACGGTATCGGTTGTGCCCCCCTCCCCCGATTGTCGTCAGAATGCATCTCTCTTACTATATTACCACTATCTGCGCTGAATGAAACCTACAATTGTGTAAATTTCTTCTCAGGAATCTGAACAAAGGAACCGTCCGTTAGAAAGGTTAAGTATCGACTTTTAAAAGTTACTTCGGAGAGAATTCGGGAACTAATACTTGTTGACGATTACGGATGAATATTTCTGTTTTCTTTTCGTTTAAGCCTGCCTCGACCAATCAACCGTTACAATCATTCCGTACTCTAATCATTGATTCTTAATTTTTGGAACGCCATATGACATCCATTCAAATAGAGGCTTCTGTTCACTTCTGAGGAGCTGAAAAATTACCTCACATCAGCAGCAGAAATAATGGCCTAAGATCATCGTTTAAACGGGCCAATTGTGAGATTGGATGGAAAGCTCCGTAGAGGACCATCGATCTGACGACCCAATCAAAATGCCCTCCTTGTACTTGGTGGAAGACTGTTTTCTGATGTTCTTCAGTCCATGGGATCATTTCTGTGTACAACAAAGACGGCACCGCCCTAACGGTTGCTTCGCTGTTATCATAAACACGCATCANACTACTAGGTTGAGAAGACCGATTGCATCGTCCGGTCGAACAAACAAAAAATGACCCCTTTGTTGATGACGTTGAACAGATCAAAATGAAACTGCAAGCACGTCTATATTCACCTCCTCAATGGGCGTGAAGATAGCGTATCCATACCGTCGGGCATCCCAAGATCACCCACGCATGTGTACTCATAAGCAAACGAATCTTCGATTTCATCAATACAGAAAGAAGGCAGATGTCGTGAGATGTTGACATTTCATTTAATCTCCTCAATCGTTGACTTAAAACAAAAAAAAGCATATATATATATATAGCGCATGGGGTTAATCAATTATGGTGAACGAACGTATACAAGCATACAAAGATTACGAAATTTAGAAGTAGGTCAACTCCACGGCAAGTGGATTGACTGTATCAAAAATGTTTGTGCGCCTAAGGTCGGGTGATGTAATCGAATAAGCAATGCCTCACTTAAAATACGTAATGGTGGTTGAAAGGCGAAGTGGGGTCAACTGTGTCTCGTTGTCGTGAGATGCTTTGCAACAGATGACCCTGAATTTCCTGTGATCATCAATTGGCCATCAATTATTGATTGCGTGATTGACCTCACCGAGCGCTTTGAGATATGTTCGGTCATCCGTTGCGAGAGCTGACCGTTTGTTCTGCCTATGTATACGTCACCGCAACTGCAGGTGACCTGGTATAGTGTGTGAGACGGAGCCGGCTTGCCAGTCATGGTTACGTTTGTCCAAATCAATTCCACGAGTGGAGATAATGAACCTGAGTTGAGCAGCTGGGAATGTACGGTTTAGAGCTGACTTCAACCTATGGCACGCATCATTGTAAGTATGGTCACCTTTGAATGCAATCGTTATGTAAATGGCCCTTTTACTGACACTTTGGGTTGGGTTACCTTTTTGGGAATGATCTGCTGTCTGGGTAACTATTGCCTAGCGATGTTCACCTTTAGTGTATCTGGAGAACAAATGTTTCTCGCCGGATGAAATACGGTTCTCACCAGCCCATATTTGTAAGCCATGGGGGGAAGCTGGGAATGAGTAGGTATTGACCGTTTCTTGTAGCTTTTTGGTAAACTGAGGGTTGTAGTGTCCAATTTATTCAGCACGTAACTTCTGTCTAGAAAAGCTATTGTTGTTGGTTTTTATTTCATGAGATACAGAGAGGTGTCGATTGACTGAGTTAAACTCCTGAGATGAGCGAGGCGTGATGCCCACAACAAGCACGCAAAGATGGGCTGTGCCATATCGTGTGAATGGAAAGTGAAAAACGGTCTGATCAGCTGCCCGGTGGCCGAGTGGGTAGCATGTTTGCGTTCTAACAATGAGATCCCGGGTTTGATCCCCAATTGAGTCGATAGATTCACACTGCGGATGAGACCCAACCGAGTCGAAACAGCTGGCTTTTCATTTCACGCTTAATTTGCTATTTGTACGACGAATTTTCCCTTTGAAATTTAATCAAATCTTCCATTACTCTCACGTTGTAAAAATATTTTAAAATATTCATCATCCGTAAAAATAAAAATATCGTCCACGTAACGTTTGTACAGGGTGAACTTGGAAACATTATCACTTAGTTTTTCTCGATAATTCCTAAAAAACATCTGTCAAAATGGGACCCAATGGACAGCCACGCCACCAATCTGTTTGTATGTGGTCCTCAAGTGTTATATATGTACCTGTTTGTTTTTATATCAGCGATTGAGAGGATTAAACGAAATGGTAACATCTTCCGATGTTTGTCTTCTCTCGGTATTGATGAAATGGATAAAGGCGACTCAATGCTGCTTCGATTCCCGTGGATGATTCCCCATCCCGATTAGAACAGTTTCTGTGAGTCAGACCTCACAAAAATCTCCCATTGAAAATTCAGATGAACCCAATACTGACCCCGATGAACATCCGTTATTCGGGACAGAAGAATGTATTTGAACTCCTATAACTTGAGAAATCATGATGCTTGGAGCATTTCTGATATTAACAAAATAGTGCCGATAAAAGTAATTCGAGCGGGGAGGGTATACGTTAGATCAAACCCTTGTTTATATCAACTTTATGTTATTATACTCGTTCTCTGAAGCTTCTGACTTCATGTGCTCAGTTCCGGTTCACCAATTTCTATATTGAATAATGCTTATATCATGAATCATTGTCTCCACCCAATAGAAATGGTTTTGAAATCGCATATTGTTGCAGTAATTTACTAGCTGGGATTTGATACCGGTGACAGTTTGGACCACGAGATTGTTGCAGAGAAGCGCGAGGTTGATAAGATTAACTTGAAATGTTCAGAATCGAGATCACTAAAATGCCAACCATGAGGATTGGGATCAGAAGTGAGATAAACATCTACTGTGGTGAGTGAACGATAAAAACGCGAGTCTCGTCTATCGTGATCTAGCCTGACTACTGCCGGATTTTCCTGAACCACCAGTTCCAGCCTCACAAAACGATCGAAACAGCGTATTTGGGGAATCCGTGAAACTACGACAGCGATCAATGCATTGGCCAATTTTCGTCCCCCTCACCCTCCATGATTGTTTACCGATTGTGGTCACCAGAGCGTCGCAAAACTTCACAAACCGCCGGTTGTTGAATGCAATGACAGTTTCGGTGCGACTGCTTTGTTTTCGTCAGAAGGAGAACAGATTGCAAACTGTTCGACAGACTGGTGGTTTATTGTCTCAGATGCAATTATGCTAACCTTGACGGAGTCCAATGCGCCGGATGTCTTTTGTGAACGAAACTGGGATTATGCAACGCAATGGAAAATCAAGGGTCATTGAAGGCCCTAAACTGTCAGAGGTTGTATGCTCGAAGCGAATAATCGAAAGTTTCCCATGCACATCAAGAAGCGAGAATGAGTAACTATTAAGATGGCATTGGAGATCTAAAACTGCCTCTATTGTTTGAATATTCCCATGATAGCATTGAGAAAACGAGTCGGTGAGCGAACAATTGTTTTCAGATAGTCCTAGTCATATATCATATAGTGAAAAAAACGCTTACAGAATGACAGCCACTGGCTCAATTTAAGGTCATTAATCGGAGGTTGAGAGTAGAGGATGTGTGTGTGTGTAAGAATGTTTAGTGTGTTAGTTGGTGTAACCTTTCCCCACTTGGGTCAAGTGACACGTCCTGTTCTGTCTTGGTTTTCACACCCGGTCAAGGCCATTGGAGCGCCTGCACCAATCATTTTCGAGTACACAGGTTGGGTTCTAGTAAGCGAATGGCGATCGCCTCGGCCATAGCTAGTGTTCAAACTCGGTCCGCCCTCGATCGATTGATTGGGATACGATAAACGATATCGAAAGCTTTCTCCAGTTCGATCTTGTGCCTGGTGTCGACGAGATGACCCACGATCGCGCTTGATCACCGGTTTTTCCCTGAACTATCACGGGTGGCGCTGCTTAACACGTTGAGAGAAACGCCTTACCGTACGACCTATGTCGCATGCGCCACAGACGCACTTGAAAGAGTAAATATCACAGATGAGGTCAGTTTCGGCAGTTTGTCTTTCACTTGCATTTGCATCACCGGTAGAAAATACTGGTCTGCGGAGAAAGTGGAATTTACGGCCGTTCTCAATGACTGCACTGCTTTCTGTGAATGAGTCCGCCGGATAGTTCTTTCTTAGGGACACAAGTGGTGTTTTCCTTCTCCGGAGTTAGTCGAATATTCTTAGTGATGAACTTTTCCGGATAACCATTGTCTTGCAGCGTTTGGCGGATGAAGCGTAGGCCACTTTATACCAGGTTTCCTAGAATGTCCCGGGAAGCCAACGTATCCTCAAGCGAAATCAAACTTAAGAGAAAGTTGAACTACTTGGTCGCTGAAGCCAGAGTGGGACTCAGTGGAGCAGAATACTCCAACCCACAAGATGGGGTGGTGGGGTGGCGCTTCGAGTCCTTAAACCACTGAAGTCGACCGGTTCCTCTGTCCTTCAGACGGCAGTCAACACACCTCACCACCCAATCAAACGAGCGATGATATAATCAGTAGTTCTAGGGATAATGCGTTACCTTTCTAATGACTGGTTCAAGCACATGAGCTACCAGCGTTTACGTTTTGTGCATTATGTAATAAATACTTACAAAAACAATTATTTGACCTACTTCCGCAGACTAAAATAATTACTAGAAACAAGTATGACTACCCTTCAGATTCCATGAGCAGACCTACCGCGATTGGGGAACAATTCCTTCATCAGTTTGAACATTTCCCAAAAGCCTAAACGTAATACGGCCGCCTTTGTATTGTCTCCCAGACGCAAACCATCAGCCACACCGGCCGCAATCGCGACGACATTTTTTAGTGCACCACACAACTCCACGCCAACCGCATCGGTGGAAATTGTGAGACCAAAGTAGGGCGCCTGTGTAGAATAACAAAAAGAGATAAACAAATGAGGATAAAAGAGTATGCTCTGGTAACAATCGGTCAGTTTTAAAAAGTTTAGTTAGTATAACAGTATTAATGGAAGAGAGTATAGCGGGATACTGCTGGAGTAATCACGAATTCATTTCACAACATTGCGGATAGACGTATGGAAAATGAGCTGGATCTTTGTGATGAACAACTAACGGAACCCACACCGTGGTAGTGGTTGACCGACCGACCACACGGGAGAAACTTTGCACCGACGTCGCAGAAAACAAAATTCAGGAGGGTGACGGCAAACAAAGACAACAACAAAGTTAGACGAGCATGCGGGCAATTCGGCTCTCCACGGGAAACAAACTTTATACGTTTTGTTTGCTCCCTTGACGTGGAAGAGATAAAAAAAAATTTGAAACTTGTATGCATTTCTAGATAGGATTAATAGTTCAGCAAAATATTGTTCAAATAGGCCGGTGACACCAACCACCAATGGGCGATAAAATGAAATCGCATTCAGATGAAAATGTGAACGCCAAATTAACTGAGAGATCGAGAACTTCAGCATTTACCCAGGCTGCGCTTGCATGACCGCGGGTCCCACTCCTGAAAGTTGAATGTCGATTTTTATACTTGATAAACAAAAATGAAGTAAAACCAATTTTATCGAAGGTGTGCGGGTGTGTTCGTGAGGTAATTATTAACCACAGGAGAGAGAGGGGGGAGAAGCACGAATTGTTATTGACAAAGTTTTCTCAATCTACCATAATAATATTCATGTTTGCCATGACTGTAGACCAGGTGGAGCGAACGTGTTTAACGGCTAGTGGTTGCAAACCGGAGAGTGAAAAACAAGCTAACGGAACAGGCAGTCGGTGGCAGTGACGCTAATTTATCCATTCTGTTTCGACAACGGAAACATCACATCGGTCATTTTGTGCAGTGATCACCGAAGCCTCGGGCAGTAATTGTGAGAACAGTCGACAACTGATTTGGCACAAAGATATTACTCACAAGTGTTTGAAGACAGTCCAACATTATGACAATCTTCTTCACTTCATTAGAATTTAGACCGGCCGTTTTGATTACGAAACCTCCATACAGCTTTTATGCATATTGGTAATCAGTGTTTTCACGAACCGCGGTGATAATACTAGTACAACTCGCGTTCGACATAGTCATTTGCTCAGCAAGAGCGCTATAGGTGTTGGTATTTCCGTATCCTTGTCGTGAAGCGCTAGAAAATAAAACAGAAGCAGCGAAGGCTTTATGTCTCCATCACAACTGGAACATCACTGTAAGTTTGTCAATCCGATTTCCATACTCAATGGTGTGTGCCAAGTTCGTATGCAACTCCTAATTGAGAAGGTTGTTGGGTTTCAGTACATTCCGAGAAAAGTTTGCGAATCTTGTATTAGAATAAAGAAGCCAAAAACCTGTGTTTTTGGCTTCTTTATTCAAATTTGTTACGGGGAAACTATGCGTCCAATCTTGTATTAACCAAATCTGATGGGAAAGAATAACGCCACCAAACTACGGTTGTGAAACGGAGTGAGACGATTGGCGGCTATCCCATCAGACCACAGGGTAAAAACGTGGAAAGCCGACAAAGTTCGGAGTGTACAATCGATACTATCCCTAGGTTGAATATGGTCTGTGAAGAGCTATCCACAAGCGGACTCTCAGTCGAGGGTGGAGTCAAATATGGTCATGTGACATGTCGGGCCGTAGAGACACGAATAGTGGGTATGAAAGTGTGCATCGTTTGAGGTTGGCTCACGCGATCTGACGAATCACCTACCGACAGACTAGCTAAATCCAACAAACTCAGTTCAAATGGAAATATCAGTTGTGCATGTTTTATGATTTTTGGTAGAAGCTTTTATATCTTGTCCAAACACCCGCACGGATGGAGTCATACAACTGTTCAAATGTCTCCGGGTGCATTTGGAAAGTAGACAAACGGTCTGTCAGGCTTTAAGGTAATGAGGTTCCACTATTTTCTCACGAATCCTTGCGGTGGTAGAACCGTTGAATACGTTCGTTAGCTAATTACCGTTTTAAAACGAAATCTCTTAAAGCTATCGTCATGAGGATGCCCCACTGAGGATAAAGCTGAGCCTGCTGCTTGCAAATGTTAAACCTCAGACAGACAAATGGCGTTACACTAGTCGCAAATAGGATTGGAAAAAGATCAAAAGAGGAAAATAATCTCATGGGCGCACAAGTGCGAATAGCTGAACACTTGAAGAATAATTACTGGTCACATTCCCGACAAAGAGAGACCAATTCTACCCAGATGGAAAGTGCTCACGCCACACAGTCTTGGTGGGTTGTTTGAGTTACATCAGACAGGCGGACAGGGTGGAGACAGATCAAAGCACTTGATGAAAAATCAGGCCTCCCCCTCATCCCATCCCAACCCACATACACATATTACACCTCACTGTGGACCTATGGTGCCCATTAGCTTAGCTCTGATTACTTTAGAATTGAAATAAGAGTGTTTCATGCGGGGGTGAGAATATAGTATGACAGTTATCATTTATTGATGAACGAACTGCATACCGGTGAAACAAAACCATAATCCCCGTTGTATTACAAGGAGAGGAATATAACGCAAATCGAGGTGTCAAAATGGATAGTGAAAACCAGGATAAATTCACAAAATTATCGGATTCAAAAGGTATGGAACAGCGTTTTTCGGCTGAGAAGTACATATCTGACCCGAATAAGCTACCGCTGAATTTTTAACAGCAGAAACACGCGGAGAAAGGTGATGGTAGTCGAATCTTGTGGGATTGGCACGCTCCACATTTAACAATTTAAGCAGCTGTCATTGAAATGCACAGGACTCCCATGGGCCACACACAATTTGCAATGAACTTCTTCCACTACGGTATATTAGTGTGCTATCCGAATCTATTACATTCCGGTTATTTTCTGTGAGTTGAACAAACGAATTTTTTAAATCTCTCGTCGAGGTATCACGAATATCAATCATGCTTGTTAATTTGTAAAATTTTATTAAAATGATTATAAAACTTCTTGTATCAACTGTGCCGGAAGGATCTCTTCAGGTCCTAACCGTCTAATGCACAATGAACGAATATGCTCTGAATCGCCTTCAAAAGCCTCAGTGTGGTCGGGGTGGGTGTCTGGGATTGTGATTGGTCACCATTTCCTTACACCTCGCAAAATACTCCCATACGACCATGCGTCTCAAATGGCCTCTGCTGAGGAAGCCCTACACACTACCTCCTCGTGGCGGAGGTGTTTCCTACCAAAGTGAGAGGAGGAAACGCCGACATCCGGGGCTACAACCGGGTTGGTGGACCATTGGCAGTTAACCTAGGTGCGTTGGCTAAAAATCTTGATTCCAAAGCAACCTCAAATACGTACCCACACCTTCCTGGTTGTGGCAGTGATCAGCGGCTCATTTGGGCATCGAGGTGTATTGGGCATCTTAGACGTTTGACCCGGTTCAAAAAGCGTATGATCCAGTGAACTGGACACCGGCCCCCAATGGACTTCGGATTCTGAACTCTGTCCTTTTGTCTTGCAGGTCTGGCTTTCTAGCCAAAGACTTCGAGTGGGGACCCCGAGGCTATCCTCCTTCCTCGGCCAGGGCAACCGGGAAGTAACATGCCCACACAACCCATGAACACATTCTTCAAATTTCTTTCTGTTCATATGTCGTGGAACATTTGCCAGTTCTCCGTAATTTGTTACGTGTTGAATAATAATAAAAAATGAATCGCATCTTGTATAGATGTTTCCAGAAATTCACTTATGTCCTATCTTGCACGTGTACTCGCTAACAGAGTGAGACAGAGGGTAACGAGAGGACTGCACCTTAACCTTGAAGCTGAATTTATTTTTATCACCCCTGTGAACTTTATTTTTTCTTTCGTGTAATGCACTCAATATGAGTGACCTTTATGACTGAAATGAAAACTGTTGTGTTTGCAAACGTTTGACAAAACCCTGTGTGATGAATAGCAGATGAAGTAAACCAGCTGGGTTACGAGAATCTGCTGGTCACTCATGGAAACCGGAAACCTGAGTCCCGAGACTTTCTGAATCATTTAAAGCCGCATTACGCTGGGCGTCCTGTTGAACTGGATAACATCGAAGCTATCTACGACCTCATGCAGGAGAGAATCGCGTTAAGGCCAACATGTGGGCGAGAATCGGCCAACTTAGAATGTCGCACTGAGAGCAAAAAAAACGGTAGTTTGGATGCATATTCCGTCTCACAAAATATGCGAGTTTCCTATTCACAACAGTGTCATGCATCTTACAAATCGTCATACTTAATTGAGGATAGTTCACTCAGTTTTCGTTTACAGTTTGTACCATCATTAACGATGCACTCTTGTAAACCGCTTTTGGGTGCTGTCTTTTCGCTGCCCATTTAAAGGAAGCAGAAGGAGAAAGACAGCAAGATTGAAAGTAGGGTCGAATAGAAAATGGAGAATTTCATTGGGCTAATGTTGCAAAGAAATTGAGACGATGCAGAAACGCCACTGTCTAAGACACACAGATATCACTCGATGTCTCCAACCATCAGTTACGATCATCCCGAGGTCCCCATTCAGGAAGCCTAACCGGATCAATGTGACCCAGTCTCCTGGTTAGGGATTTCATACCCACGCGCCAGGTCTTAGCTTGACCACCCTCGGCTTTCTTTCACCCACTACCTGCCTCGGCGAATATCGCTCGCCGTGGCAACCTATTTGGTGACATGCGTAAGACACGCCAGCCCAGCGTAATATATGGATGTTGATCAATTGCTCCAGTGGGCGACCGCGGTTACCCAAAACTCTGCGCCTAATCTCAACATTGCTCGTCCGGCTGAACCACCAAATTCGTGCGATGCTGCGTAGACCGTGGTGTACGAACACCGACAGTCTATCTATATCCTGTTTCCTTAATGGCCAAGTTTCTGTGCCGTAGATCAGAACTGACCGAACTGCCGCGGCATATACTCGACCCTTCACAGACAGCCCAATGTCGCGACAGAACCACAGATGTCTGAAGTAAGCAAACGACAACCGTGCCTTCTGTATGCGAGCTGACACTTCATGCGTGATTCCCCCACCAGGTGAAATGTAGCTGCCCAAATGATAAAACCTATCCACTTGCTCTATTACTTCCCCAGTTGGAGAAGCTGGATGGTGGACCAACCCAGCCTTGTAGTAACATTCTACTCTTTGAAGGCGCAAAACGCATATCGAAGATGGCTACTTGATCTTCAAACTCATTCCTCCGTGGTTTTCACAAGAGGATCTGTCACCTTTCTTGTAAATCGATATGATGACGGATTCACAATATTCAGTTGGAACCTCTTCCCTCTCCCACTTTAAAACCAAGGCTGAGTCCCCATCCTTGAAAACAGATAGGGACAGCCCGTTTAGGCCTGAGGCCTTATGCCTTTCGAGACAGCGTATTTTCCGGGAAACCTCCATTTCAAATGGAGGACTGGCATCAACTGGCAGCATGTGCCCAGTCGAGGTGGACGGTGATAGTTCAGATGTCGAAGGGGGCCGGTTGAAATGCGCCTCGAAATGTTCGGCCCAACGGTCAAAACGGCATTGTTGATGGTGAATCAGTATGCCATCGAATTCCTTAATCACCTCACGCCTATTTTTCTGGAGCCCGTATTGCTAATTAGACGGAAAAGACTGCGACTGTTACCAATAGCTGCTGCTTTCTAAAGCTCTTTACACTTCCCTATCCACCATTTCTCGCGGCCATTCCTCAGATTCTTGATGAGCTGACGTTTGAGAGATTTGCGCGCTATCATATGTGGCATCAGGAGGAAGGTTTCTGTGGGCGTCCAGCAGGGCAGCCGAGGTCGACGAGATCCATCGTTTGTGTTTTTAGCTTGCGGCAGGGTCCGGCGTTGTTTTTATCGATATTTGCATAGCTTCCTTGATTTGCTTCCAATGTTCAGTGAGTCCTTCGGTTGGTGGTTGAACTGATAGGCATTGGAATGGAACCTACCTGTTTAAAACGTGAATTGTAATCAATGTTTTTGGAGACGAGTATGGGACAGGAACGAATCTTGTGGACCGTACGAGAATACTGTATATCTCAAAATGCATGTGAGGTAGCAAACATGTGTGGTAGTATATTAAAGAGAGAACACTTCCAAATAGCTACAGCATAGTCATGCCAAAGTCTGCATCACTTGACCATATGCTAAATAAAACCTGAAAAGATATAAAACAACATAGGCAAGTAAAATCGACCCCACATCCAAGAAGAAAAGAAAACATTAACTTTAGAAATAGAGAAATGTCCCCAGAAGCTGACCCTCAGGTTCTTAGACGGCGAACATGAACACTGATTATGATAGAATTCTGCAGTACAACCTCTCAGTGGTGTGTGTGCGTACGGCGGGGAGGGAGCTCAGAGAGGTTAGAGGAGAAACGGTCACGGGGTATTAGGAAACTACTCAGAGGCCAAAGTGGGCTAATCCGGCCTGATAAAGTATGAACAGAATTGGCCGGATGTGCAGATGGTTGTAGAGCGGGAAAAGAATACGCGTTGGGATCAATGAGATGAACGACTGGAGACAATGCGAAAAGAGAACTACATGGTTGCACAAGCAGAACAGGATTATCACCGCACCACAAGCGGTGCAGATGTCACCCCGGTTATCGATTACATGACTGCGAATCAATTATTCAGCTCGATAAACGAACAAAAATAAAGCACGTGAGAAACATTGCGTTGACCAACTCGAACTCGAAATACCTACCACGTGATTGGCAAAACAGGAGGCCTATCAATCAGTTAAAATGGGGCTCACCAAAAGTGTATGGAACCTGGCAATTCATGAGGCGAAGGTCGTGCGCTGTCTGTATAACTTGTCCGCGATTGTAAACACAAAAAGGTCTCATCTTGTACAGATTGACGAAACTTAATACGTTTGGTGATGTTGACACGCATGTGAACTGGTTGCGACATGATTGTCATCACTTTTCATTCAATAAACTTCACTTCTCACTGGCAATCGTATACGTGTATAAAAGAAGAATAGCAATAAACGTAAAAAGGGGCGATAAGTGTTCGACACAGAGTGCGCAAACACGCAAACACACACAAATTGAGACACTCACTTCTATGAACACTAGGATCTAATAAATGCAACAAGAGTTTCACAGTCTATCGATCAGCTTCAGCCCTAATCAGTTAAATTCAACGAGAGAAAAAAAGAGATAGAGTAGCTTTCAATTGGCACGCTCATTAATGTTGCCATTTGGTAAGACGATTTTGGTTACTGTTACTGTGGTCTACCTAAAAACAAGGAGTGGCTGAAAGAATGAGGAAGTTGGCAGCAGAACCAAGTTACATTATCAGAATGCAGGCAGACAAGCATTGCGCAAAAAGTGAGTTCACGATCGAGCGAGATGGTTGAGGATAGTAATTCATATCGCTTAGTGTTTCGGTTTCAGTTTTAGTTTGAACAACCAGTAATCATGCACCTTCGTGCGCCGGTTTTGGTTGCTCTTTTGGTTGCCCATTTGGATGAAGAATAGGAGAAAGACAGGAAAGTTGAAAGTAGAGTCGAACAGAAAATGGAGAATTTCAGTGGACCAAGGTTGCAAACAAAGTGGGAAGATACACGAACGCCAATATTTACGATACTCAGCCATATCACTCAACGTCTCTAACCATCGGTTACGATCATCCCGAGGTCACCAGCCAGGGAGCCTAACAATTCGAGTATATACCGCGGCAGTTCGGCCAGTTCTGCTATACGGCACAGAAACTTGGCCATCAAGGAGGCAGGGTAGAGACATCGGTAGACTGAAGGTGTTTGAACACCGCGGTCTACGCAGCATTGCACGAATCTGGAAGGGCAGCCAGACGAGCAATGCTGAGACTAGGCGCAGAGTTTTGGGTAACCGCGGTCGCCCGCTGGAGCAAGTGGTTAACCTTCGTAGATTACGTCGGTTGGGGCATGTGTTACGCATGTCACTAAATACGATGCCACGGCGAGCGATATTCGCCGAGGCAGGTAGTGGGTGGAAGAAAGCCAAGGGTGATCAACTCAAGACCTGGCATGAGGGTATGAAATCCCTAACAAGGGGACTGGGTCACATCACCCAATGTATCATCGGTTGGTCTGGGTCCAAGGTCCTCACCCTAACATGACCTCAAAACAACGAACATCACAAGTCAAAGTTTCGATACCTTCCCTGGGCTTCTTACTCCAATCACCCACTCCGTTAAACCCAGCAAGCGGAGGATGTCTGTTCAGCGTTGTGCGTATTACATATGAACACCAGTGAAGTACATGGAGATCAAGCACTCGCGTCCGTGCGGGATCGTGATTACCTGGAACTCTGTGCCTAACCTCAGCGTGGTTTGTTCGATTGCCCCACCAGACTCGTACAAAGTGCCGTGAACAAAACTGTTTGAACATCAATAATTTTCATTTATCTTTCATCCGCAACAGTCACGTCGTTGCAAACCGTTGCGATACCCGGTGAACCGTTACACCATAAAATTGACCCTTAGTGAACAATAGAACAGGATCAAATAATCAACCAAACCAATGCAAGCCTACAAATTCTGCTTTTCAAGCTGAAGGTTGACATCACCGCGCCGATAATCACCATTTCAACACGAAGGCCGTGTATTCGAATCCCATACTGACACCTAACTTTCCCACTTTTTGTTCCCAGCTATTCCTTTGATAGGCCTGTTTCTCTGTAATGAAAATTGACCACCTAATTGGCTTTCCAATGAAAGGGAGTAAGTGAAATGAGGCAAGACTACGGACAACGTTTAAGGTTCAGAGAGTTCATCTTTGTCCGATGTTGTTCATCGCATTATTCGAAAAGATACAGTATTTTTTCGACACATGGTACGTATGAATTATAGTAAAAACCGGTAGACCCGGTCGTTATAAAGACTGTCGTGTAATGGAGGTGGAGGAGCACATATCCAAAGTAGTTTGGTCATTCTGTCCTTGAAGGTGGGAAGATTACACGTTTGGGAGGAATTAGTAGGAGGACGAATAGCTTTAAAGGGTACAAGTGTTCGAGCAGTACACGAGACTCAATGGAAGCGGGAAATTGATAGATGTTTATGTGCAGGAACGCAAAAATGGGCTTTATCGTATTTGGTTTAAAAACACGTTGAACAGGTCCCATAGACCCCAGCCACAACACAATCGTCTCAGACCACGATACCAATGAAGCTTTTTATAGCGTTTTGTAAGGTTACGGACTACTTTTACCGTTCTATTCATCGTTGCTTATCCGTTCCTTGACCGTTTACTTTTATTTATTGAATACATGATTTGGAAGCGATTACTGAAGTTTGCGTCACTGTATTCCGCTGTGCGATGATGATGGAGACACGATTGCACAAGAAATTTTCGGGAAGGAAAACGGCTAAATCAAAGGGCTGAAATGTAGTGCAGAAACAGGTGTATTATTCCGCGCTGAACCAGACTATATAAATATCTGCAGACAAGCATTTTTTGTAAAGGTAAAACGCCTGAGGTCGTTCATTTTTGGGCAAGATTATATATTCCTATAAAATTTCCAGTTCGATTTGAAAAACTGTCACGTTGAATCGAGAAACGCTGTGGTTGGATTTGCTTCCGTTCAGCCCACCTCATTGGCCAATTAATCGCACGTTTCTCTACCCCCTGCTTAACATTCTGTGCTGAAATGACGCAGAGGTTAGTCTTGCATATTGTGTAGCTCGCTGACGGACATAATTTGATTTTCGCGAGACAGCTAAGCTGGACCGAACACAATAAGCATGAAGGGTGACGCACTGTTCACTGCGCGCCACAGTCAAGGCACAACTGGTCGTATTTGTCCTCATCAGCGCTGCCGTATCTTGGTATTACACGTATGCACCTGTTTGGATCACACGATCAATGTAGTCGCCCGGATGATAGCTCAATTGCCAAAGGTGAACATAGTAACTAAAACCACGGCTAAAAGTAACAGGTGGACCGGGGCACGAAGTGAATTGTGCAGTCACTGACCAACCCAAACAAACGGTAGCTATTACGCAGGTAACTGTCGTGTGTGACGCTGCTCCTTGCCACAACAGAATGGAGGTGTCCCGTGAGCATGAATAGTGTAAACCAAGCCACTTAAGATTCTGCCATAATCGTCAATGCTCAATCCTACTGAATATATATGGAGCTTGCTTAAGGGTAAAGCCAAGCGGGATCCGACTGACAATTATGCCAGCCTCCTTCAAGGGGACCCTGAAGGCGTAATCAGTCAAACAGGATGACGAATGCAGTTCTTGAAACACTCAGCTGCGAAAACAATGTCGTCGATCTCCGATACTCAACGTGCTAGTTTGAAGATATTTGCAATACCCCTGCCGCTGACGGTGTGGACCTGAGCAACCATTGAGATTCACTCAAACAGAGAACGTCGAAAATGTTCTCCTCAGGGCAATCAGAGGCCACGTGGCCTCGTAGCTCAGCTGGTAGAGCATACGCCGTAGGCGGTGTCCATGCGTCGGTTCGAATCCCACCGAGGCTACTGAACTTTTCACAATCTCGACATACGAACATGGTTTCTGTTCACGTAATGATGGTATTTCGGATCAAGTGTGGTTTTTTAAGCTGTTGTAAAACAGTATCTACTTCGATAGTGGGAAGTAAAATATTAAAAAAATAAATTTTCGGTTGGCCATAAGCACTCAGTGATATTGTTTCGAATTCCTTTCATTACCTCACTTAATTACATCTCTACATACTTATTTACTTGAGATTGAACGACAGCGCAATGCGTGCAATGTTCCGAATGAGAAGACAGTGACGTTTATGAACAGAACGAAAATAATTACTGAAAAATTTATTTATTTTCTTGGTTAATGAACAACCTTAGTTAGCTAGTTATCTAGTGAATTAGTCAGATAAATTGAAGATACCAGATTTGTGCGTCCTTGTTCGTGGATGTTCGTGATGTAGAGAATCACCACTGGATAACAAGTTATGGAGAGCTGAGCCAACCGGTAAATTCAGAACTTCAGTGCTCAGACTTCACCGATACGTTTATTCAAGCTACTTCAAATCAGTGTGATTCGCTTGTGAATGTTATGATGTTAATAATGGCGATGTCGATAGCTAATTATATTCGCCGGCATTTCGGTTACCGTGGTTGACTTTTCTCAAGGCAGGTTTTACAACTAAGTGACTCCGAGACAAGGATCACAAGTCAATGAATGTTTCGTCGTGTGTGTGTGTATGTATGTTTGTGTATGCGTGGCGTGGTGTGTGCTTGTGAATCCGTGTGGTGAGCTGAATAATTCGTTAAAAGGCTCTGTAATGAAGACAATGACCGCCATTTGGAAATTTAACGCCTCAATAAAGTATTAGAAGATAATCATCGTCCCCCACTCCTGGTAAGATACCAACTAGAAGTGAACAAACCAATGGAGCAATCTGAAGACAAAAAAGATCATATAGCTTCTATTGGCATTCCATACAGATCAGGCACTTCAGAAGCAATCAGAAAGATTCTCGGAGATTTCAACACACACATTATATCGGGTTGACAGCAATGTGAAACGCCATCTCGTGAAAGACAAAGATCCGGTCGAATTAAAACATCAAAATAACTGAATTTACAAAATCAGTTGTAAAGAATGCCCTACAGAATACAGAACAATAGCCACAACTCGAGACAAGAATAGAAGACTGTAAGGAAAAAGAAAAACACCGGCCTACGGAAAAGGCAACTCTGGTAAAACTACAACGAGACTCAACGATCGTTCTTCACGCCATGGCCGAAGGTCACACCATAGACTACTATAATCCGAAAGTAATTCCACTCGGATTTCGAACATGCACTGAACGTTCGTGTGCCGAGGCTTTGGCCATTGGCACCCACTCTGTATGCGTCAACAGAAACGACGGAATCGAGATTCCTAACATCACGGGTAAACATAACGGGTAATCGCGACAATAATTACGATGCCACTAGACCCCATCTGATAATGGGAGTTAGTATGATAGACAACGAATCATTCAGCCCACCACAAGAATTCACCCACCCACACACACGATGAAACATTCGTTGACTTGTAATCCTTTCCTTGGAGTCATTTGATTATAAAACCTGACTTGAGAAAGAATAACCATGGTAACGGAAACGTCGGCGAACACAATTCTCTACCGACATCGTTGTGTTAATAACAGCATAATATTTACAATAAAACACAACCCATGGCGCATCGATTTTTCGATACACTTCTAACACCAGTGTGATTTGTATGCCATATCTGATAGTTGAGTTGGATCACTTAGTAGTCCACGCCGGTAACCAAATGCAACCACTTGTAAGAGTACAACTGGGTGTTTCCTATATCTATCCGTTCCATCAAAGGCGGTTGGACTAACAACACAATGAGATAGTTAATCTTTTACGTCGTTATTACCTGGCGGTACTTCAATGATGAGGAGAAACACAACCAGTTCTGTTTTAACTGTAGCGCGCAAGGAACAGTGAGCCACCCTTCATACTTATCGCGTTCGGTCCAGCTTAACTGTCTCGCGAAAATCGAACGGTTTCACCGACCCACCGAAAGGACGTCCGTCAGCGAGCTACACAACATGCAAGACTAACCTCTTCGTCAGTTCAGCGCAGAATGTTAATCAGGGGGTAGAGAAACATGCGATTAATTGGCCAATGAGTTGCGCTGAACGGAAGCAAAATCAGCCGCAGCGTTTCTTTCTCAATTCCACAAGACAGTTTCTCAAATCGAACTGGAAATGGCACACGGGGAGGTTGTTGGATATTTTAGGTGGCAGGTTTACCAAGTGCGGTAGTTCGCGATGGGGTGGAAGCATATGGCGATCCAATCGTGATGCCAAGGCCGGGCTTCACGGACAAAGAGTCGGTTTAGGATTTTCATGACAGACCTCATCATGTTCACTCGTGTGCCAAGCTTTTATCTAGATATCAATGGAACAGTCACAGCAACACGACACTAAATGGCGTACAGAGCACCAATAAGCTCCCTTTGCTTAGGTTGCACCTACATATTTCCTCTGCACAATCAGATGCAAGCTGCACCGTAGCAGAATACTGTCTGGCTGAAATGCCTCAGCTACCCTCAAACTGATTTAGCTTGCCTATCAAGCGGTTTGCCGGAGCACGACAACAGTCCACAGCAAATCAGCTCATCGGAAAACAGATAAAAGAGCAGACCAAACAATAGAGGGATGTCCCCTATCGGTCTCACAAAACTTGTCAACCTATTAGGCCTGAGATGGGGCTTAAACTGGATCTTTTGACTGTTGCAACAACAACAGAACTAAAATCCGTGGACACGAGGAAGCAATGTAGTGCAAACATAAAAACTTAAACCTTGTGGTTTAATATGGAGAGCCACATAAGGCTACAACGGGTTGCATGATTTGAGCTAAAAATAATTAAACACGTAAATGCATCTCAATAAATTCCAAGAAAACATACAATCGGGGATGAATCTGAGGCAGAATGATCCACTGTGAATATGTGTAACATGCATCAAACATAAAAACGAATGGTTGAGCTGCCTAGAAAATCATGCAGCTTACTCAGATTATACATACGTAGTGAATGAATGTGAATGTCTTTTTTACTTCCTTTTTTATTTATTGAATATACAAATGTACAGTCAACATTCAGGAAGGGGGCCGCAGCCACACAAAGGCTGCCTGGGAAGATGGGCGGTGGCGGAGCGATTCGAACCCGGAACTCCCAAGTCACAAGTTGGTGACCTAACTACTTGGCCACCACCGCCCAGCAAGTTTACCAGATCTTGATAGAAGGATACAACAACAAGTGTGAGAATGCTCTTATGAGTTGAACAATTTTACTTTTATATCCCTAACTATAAATAAACATGTCAAAAAGGATAGATTGACTGCTGTTCACTCACCATCCATCCATACATACATACATACATACATACATACATACATACATACATACATACATACATACATACATACATACATACATACATACATACATACATACATACATACATACATACATACATACACGGTTCCGTGAAAAAGGAATAAAATAAAGGAAACTTTACTTAATGACCTACCGAGAGCAGTCGCTTGACTTCATTTGCGATGATCATGTCTGTGGCACCGATGGTGGCCTCCGTAAAGTGTTTCCAAGCTACTTCTAGAGCCGTGGTTGCCCCAATAACAGCGATACATGGTCTCTTGGTTTTCTCGCGGACCAGATCACTTACGAGCCCGAGATGGCGTCCATCCGGGTCAACGATAAGTCCCTGTGTATGAAAAGCACCTCGGAAAAATAAACTGTCTCAAAGGATTTGTAGTCATGGCAATACACCACTTTATATACATGTACATAATTGGCCAAAGGGATCAAGAAGAAACTGATGCGATATCTCATTTTTAATACTTTTGTTTCACACAACTGTATGACACCATGAAAACTAATTTATTGAAAAAAATATTGTAACAAAAATTCATTATGATTTTCAAACACCATAACAAGGGACAAGAGAGGGAGACGCGAATGATTGTTTCCGAATTTCCAGTTTGCGTTCCATTTAGCTGTTGCAACCTGCAGTCCACTGACTGTCTAAAACGGCCAAATGTAGTTCTTGGAACACTCAATTGCGAAAGCAAAGTAGTCGATCTCTGATGTTCATTATGCTAGTTTCGTATAACATTCGCAGAGGACAGGTTGAAGATAACCAGGAAAACGCAGTAAGCACCAATAATCAGTCCAGATCACATAGCAGCTCTCACCAAGGATGTGACGAACATTGAAACGATCTACATCATCGAGTTAATTGGTCAACTATTTTACGCCTGGCTTCCGAGTAAGGCTCCAGACACAAATGGCGTATTTCATTCTCAGAAAATATCACCTGCAGACGACATGCCTGATTCATCCGTACATCCTCAATCGCCTTCTTTATTCTTTATACTTTATATATCCTTCATAAATGGGTTGTTCTTTGAATTGGAAGCACGGTTCCCCTTAACGAATTTGAATCGAAAAGCCAAAAACACAAATTTGCACATTGTATCATGGGTCATTTTACTGCATCTGTACACGTGTATACTGCAGTTTATACGATCATTAAAATTTGGTCAGAAACAACAGAATCATAAGCGGAGAAAGATCGTGGTCTGAATCACATACCAAAATCATGAGTTGTCAAGGTAGGCTAGAGTGATAAGCCATCCACGCTGTCTACACAGTTAGCACCTCTGTAGCTCTACCAGCTATGCAGAATGACTTTGTCAAACCAAAGAAATAATCACACACGGAATATCAAACAGTAGATGTTAGGTATTCTAGTCCCCTGGTCTTCTAAGTTGATTTTTTTTACTACAGTTAGCATTTCGATCAACAAAAATAATGGAACCTCGATCCAAATATATCCTTTGATATTTAACCTTCTCTGATATCATACAGTCAGCTTACTGTCAGAACTTAAGGCTTTGCTTGAGAAAGCTGATTAGTTTTGGATTAGTGGTTGAACTCGTAGGTGGTGGTCGTCCATGAGGCCCGCGTGAACACGAACCGAAAATAAGTCAATATCCCGTGGACCTCCAGCAGGTTAATCAGAACTACGTTGTCCATTGCATATACCGGAGTGAGTATTATTAAGTGAGCTACTGTTCAACCTTTCCCATATTTGTTTAATCCAATATCTTCCACCCTCAGTCCTGACTCTGCTCCATTTTCCAATCTCTGACTTCCTATTGGACAACTTATGCATAACTTGTGGTCTATGAACCGGAAATATTTATGAAGAGTATTATTGGTACCTTTCAACTGATTGTTCTCCAGCATCGCCGTAAAAAATCTGCCAAAACGGGTCCTGGTGGCAATCCCACTGCTACTCCATACCATTCTGTCGATGAAGGGTTTGCAGAAATCCTTGAACTCGAAACGAAACGATTATCGGCATATAGTTTGAAGGATACGTTCCAGTTTATTGAAGAAATACGAGATATAGACGTGTCATACAAGGTGGTGCCGTCCCTGGATATCAAATCAGTGGAAACCATCAAGTTCATCATGAAACATTTTAATGATACCGACATTAACTTGGGGATACCCACAAAAGCGTTATGTGAACTCTGCTTTTGGTGTATATATAACGTTCAGTTTCTTTTCAACGGAACGGTCTACCGACAAAAAGGACGGAGTAGCAATGGGATCACAACCAGGCAGATTTTTTATGGCGATAATGGAGAACAATCATTTGAAAGGGACCATTAATAGTCTTCATAATTATTCGCAGTTTGTAGACCACATTTTGCATAGCTGACTCGAACTGCGAAGTGGTTTAACTGCTGGAAGAGTTCAACTCAATCAGTGATAACCATGCGGAAAAAGATAAACTCCCAATGTTGACCGCTTCAATGATATGTTACTCGTCCAAATTTGTTTGTGACGCACTCTAATTTGTACGGCACGGCAGTTATCTATCCGCATGAAAGAACACCATCCGCGCTGGCTGAGTCACGGTGATTCCGATCCATCACGGGTGCGATTCTCGCCCACTTGGTAGGCACTGACCATCGTGTTAACCCAGGTGAAGCATTCCGCATTATTTATCAGGTTCCCCGGAACCGATTAGAGTGCATACGTTGGCCGTAGTCGAAGCCATATTTATTAAACATTTGACTCCCGAACTAAGTGCCCAGAAGCATCTTATCCAAGATCTTCATCTCTACTGGAGAACGCATCCCTACCCACTGCCCACACATATTTCACACACTAACATCGATCCCCCAGAACCGGGTCACACGACCAAAGTAGCATATTTGAGAACTCTGGAAGCATAGATCTGAGAATCGGGTGTGTAAAAAACACATACATAAAGTGGGCGAATCCTCACATTTTAATGTTACTCCCCCCAAAAACTAGGTTTTATCCTCGCATATAAAGTGTAACGACATGATTATGGGTTAATGAAAACAATTGTTTGCCTGAAATTTTGTTCATTCACCTAAGCCTAAGTTAACATCATTTTGTTGACAGGTGATGTTATGAAAGAAGTTGGAAAACCCAAGCCCGTTTCAGAAGGCATGTTGATCTGCCCACCCAAGGAACAATAGCAATTGACTACTTTAGTTCTGCTTAAATCATGCGTTGTTTGTATCCAGGACCAATGTTCGACACCACTCTCGATAAAATGGTGCTCTAATGCAACAGTTAAGGTGACCTGAGGTGCGGTTAGCCATCGCTGGCGTCGCGCAATAAAAGACTAAAAGTCGTATTAGACTACCTGCATTGGATGCGTTCACGCACGTGTTCGGATACCTTTTACTGTTCGATTCGTTGGTCTTCACTAAAGATCTCAACCTCGGCTAGCTCACCATCGTCTGTGTGACCCAGTTTGCATCGGTTATGAGGAAAGACTCCTGTATGAGACCGAAAATGCGATATAGCTAAACAAAGGAAGAAAATTAGATAAGCAATGGATTCGGCAACCAACTATACTAGCGGATCTAAGCCCGGAGTCAATACAAGAACTCTCAGCAATCAATAGCCCTTGTGGAACGAAAGCGATATATCATAGGTTACCAATAGAAATCCAGGAACAAGTGGAGTTTACAACTTGAACTTAAAAAAACTTAAGAAAGATCGTGGAAACTGGTGGGCCGAAATTGCTAGTGAAAATGGAAATAGCCTTCGCAGCGGAACAGTCAGACTGTCCCGATTGATACGCAACATCGGAGGTTGGCGAACCCACCACCACCCTTGGCTTTCTTCCACCCACTACCTGCCTCGGCGAATATCGCTCGCCATGGCAACCTATTTGGTGACATGCGTAACACATGCCCCAAACAAAGTAATCTATGGAGGTCGACCACCTGCTCCAATGGGCGACCGCATTTACCTAAAACTCTACGCCTAACCTCAGCATTGCTCGTCCGGCTGAACCACCAGATTCGTGCGATGCTGCGTAGACAGCGGTGTTAGAACACCGACAGTTTATCTTTATCCTGTTTTCTTAATGGTCAAGTTTCTGCGCCGTAGAGAAGAACTGGCTTGACTACCGCAGCATGAACTCTACCCTTAACAGACAGCCGGATGTTGCCACAGATATATCAAGTTAGCAAATGCCAACCGAGCCTTCTGTACGCGAGCTGACACTTCATCCATAATGAGTCCATCGGGTGAGATGTGGCTTCCCAAGTAGCAAAACTTATCCATTCGCTCTATTACTTTGCCAGTTAAAGTGAGACTGGGTGCTGGATCAACCCAGTCTTGTAGTAACATTTTACATTTGAAAAATGCAGAACATATACCGAACATGGCTAAGCTGGCACTCAAACTATTCAGAAAAGCTTGCAACTTACCTGGGTTTTCACTTTGCAGCACAACGTCGTCTACGTACTCTAGAACAGGCGGTTTACTATCTGGGAACAAATCGATACCGCTATCCTCGCACGAGGATAAGGTTGTTTTCATAACGAAATCTATAACAGAGTTTAAGAGGGGAGGGGATAGAGAGCAACCATGTCGAACACCACGTTCTGTGGTGAAATCGGGCGAAAAAGGTGCCGTAAGCTCAAATTCGACTTTGGCTATTAGTGTAAAGGGATCGTAGTATTGAAAGAAACTTCTCGGGTACACCCTCCAGGGAATGGCAGTGCCAGAGTTTGGAGCGGTCGACTGATCATCATCATCATCGTACGGCGAGATACAGTGAAGCGAGCTTCACTGATCGCTGCCAAGCTCGCAATGTACACAAATCAAATGATAAAGCAAAAGATGGAGAGGGAT